>RJWH01007665.1:0-37922 GCA_004363575.1 Solenodon paradoxus | reverse complement strand
GGAGGGGGGAGAGAGGAGGGGAGGGGGGAGAGAGAGGAGGGGAGGGAGGGGGGAGAGAGAGAGAGACAGTGTGTGTTGCTGGGACTTTCCTGGACAGTCAGCAATGCATCTCATTTTTCTTGCTCCTTTAGGAGTTTTATTAAAGGCTATCAGGACATCAAATGTACCATAATGCTGAACACAGATTTCTAGATTATTAATTTCTGTTTTCTTTGAAGTTTATTCAAACACATGCACTACGATGTCTAAGATCATTTTATACTTAAATATGCTCTAACTCATATCATATAAATATCATCACTCTAAATAAATATCATCAGACTAAACCAAATCAACCCTTGGCAAGAGAACTAGTAGAACTACCAGTTGGGAACAGCCTGGGGGGTGGAAGCAAGTGGTGGTGGGTCCCGTGGACAGTGGTGAGGATCTCCTGGTAATTTGGTGGTGGGCAGGGTGTATACTTTCATACATTTGAGGAACAGGGATCCTGCACACATGGTTTTATATTATTTTGTAAATCAAAGTTATCTCGCTAAATACTAAGAACAACATCATCACTCGTCGATGTTATTACAGTCTGCAAAGACGTCACACTTCAAGCGTTCACAGCAAACCCAATGCCGCACCATATCACGTGTGAGAGTCTTTAAGATTTCACGGCCTAATTCACAAGAGAAAAAGGAGTTTTCAGAGAGAGAAAGAAGAAAACAAGCAGAACTCAGTGCAAAGAACCAGGCAGACACTTTTTTTTTTTTTTTTTTTCGCTCCGGTTCCCAAGGGAGAGGGCAGGTGGGCACAGTGAGTGCAGCTGGGGGCACGTCCGGAGCATGGCGATCACTCCGCTTCTCCCACCGACTTGGCCAGCAGAAGCATCAGAGCCTGCACCTGCTGCTGTGACTGGCGTCGGCATGGCTAACGAGCCACTGGGCACATTTGGGCACCTTCCCAAAGTACTTCTGGATAAACATGTACGTGTTTTTCAAAGAGGCAAGAGATTAGGGATTCTAGCTGTTAAGTCTTTTGACTACCCTGTTCCCAAACACATCAAAAGATACAAGAGAAATATTTTTCTAATACAGCCACGTCCCCCATCTCGAATCCAACATTTTCTCCTATTGTAATCCTCCCAAATGCCATGGACCCGGCCCAAATGCCACCCAAGCCCATGGAGGGATGGGGATTTCTCCACAGCACGGTGTGTCCAAGCCAGGTTGGCGTGAAGCATCTCCTGGCCTAAGACTTTCAACCTCCCTCGCTGCTACGGCTGCGACTCTCCCACGTTTTCAACGGTAAATATCATGTGTCCTGGGTGCATTATGTTCAGAACTGTCACACCCAGGCCACCACAGTGAAATCTGGCAGATTGCTGGCAATCTGTGTTCTCTCTCCGAGGAAGAAAACAGCTGCGCAGGTACTTGAGAAAGACTTACAAGGAGATAAAGGTGAAAGGCAATATATTAACTGCGACAGATTGACTGAGGTGAGCTGAGGTTTGGTGTTCTGTTTTGCTCTAACTGGTCAAACATTTAACTATGTGACTATGCCCAGAGAACTGGATGGTGATCCTTCAGGATAAGCAGAAAAGCAAGAGAAACAGAACTCAAGGAAAAAGAAACGTTTAGGAAAAACGAAGTAAGAGATAACGAATGCTAAGGTGAGCAATGGAAGAAAACTTGCTGATACCTCTCCCCAGATTCTTACCCAGACATCACCCAGGAATTGTTCTTGACCCGGCCAGACTCCCCTGGATTACAATTTTCCACCTGCCCAAAAGGATAAGGAGCTTCTTACACCAGAGTCCTATCAGAATGCAGGGATTTCAAACCCTGTCTCGGAACCATACTTCGTTGGAAAGCCCTGCATTTCATCAGAAAAGATTTAAATTATGTAACACTTTTGGCAGTCTCCAAATTGATAGAGTTAACATTTTTTATTTTCTACTTTTAGCTCTTTCCAGCTTTAATGTGAAACAAAGTGAACAGCTGCAAAGGAGAAAGTAGACCGTGCAGAGTAATTGTTCAACTACAGTTCATGCGTTTACACTACAAACGATGGTGAGATGACCTTTTCTCCCACTGTTAGAGGGAGCAGCCATGGTGCCTCCCCTAGAAGTTCAATTCCTACGGCATCATAGCCTCCTGTCTCCCCACAGTGTCCCTCTTTCTTTCTCCTTCTTTCTACAGACACTGCTGTCAATTCCTAGACTGCTCTTCCACTGTTCCGGGAGAAGTCCATTTAATTCTGTCACCACACTTACGCGTTCAATTATCTCTTGGTCAGTTCTTAAAGATTTCATATACAACACTTCTATAGGTTTTGTGCCACCTTTTCCTCTTGATAGCTTTCTCTGGATGAAAGACACACTTAAAGCTCAACCTTTTCTTACATACATGCATACGTACATACACACATATTTATGAATATATATGCATATACGATATACACATAATTTTACAGACATTAAAAAGAAAACCAATCAACAAACAAAAATCTCAACTGTAAATCTGTACTGTCTGATACGGTAGCCACTAGCTAAAAGTGTCTACTTCAATTTAATTAAAAATTTAGAAATATCCCTCTTAATATTATGAGTCATGTTCAAAGGTACCCACATATGGCTAGTGACTATTAAATTGATTAGTGCAATGATACCATGCCATCACTGTAGAACATTCTATTAGACAGCCCTGTGTAATCTACAGAATAAAAATAATACTGCTGGAAAGCTGAAATACATGAGGCAGCCATTTTTTCTTTTTTTATGTCTGTGTGACTCCATTTAACCCTATGAAAAACCTACAGATGTCAATGGCAGATATAGTCCAAAAGACAGAGAAATGAAGTATCGCAGGATAAAAACAAACAGCCCTCCTGTGCCTGTCCAGGTGGGGTTTCAGAATTGACATCCAGGCCAAAAGGCAGTACTTTCAATGCTGACTTCCTGGGGCTGATTTTCTAAACACAGCATCCACCTATTTACATTCAATGCAGTAATACCAAGACTCTTCAATGTACAGCAGTCCCTGTCCTCCTCACTTTTAAGGGCAATTCCTTATTTTGGGGGGATACTTCACCATGAGAGGACCTCGGCTATTCCACCAGAGCAGGAGGAGCGATTCAGAGCACATACTTGCCGATTCGAAGGAACAAACAAGCTCCCTTGCTAGCTAGTTCCAGGTTTGCAGAGCTAAGAACCCACCACTCGTGGGAAAAACAGGCGGAGCAGAAAGTAAGGCACTGTGTGTATGTGTGGTTTTTTTGGGGGGGCGAGGGGAGTTTAAAAGAGAAAAGTAAAATAAAAGTTTCAATACTCATTAATGTATCAAATTAATGGAGAGACCCTAAACCAACAACAGTTTCCTGGTAAAAGAGGAAACTGCCTTTGTATTCATATACAATTTAAAATTACAAGACTTTGAAACTATGATCTAATACTCCATATTTATTCCCAAAGGTGTGGAAGGGACAGCTTACGTGGGAAGAATTTAAAAAGCATATGTTCGTAAACAGAATGACAAACATCTAGCAACGAATGGATTTCTGGAACAAAAAGAAACAGTAAAAGTCTAGGATCGTTATCCTTGCTTCTTTGGTTAAACTACAAGAGTCTTCTTTAAGAAGAAAATTTCAAAAGTTCACACTATGTAGTGATTCTAAATAAAGCTTCCAGATTTCCAGGTTCGAGCCTCATCTGTAAGGCGCTTGGAAGATGTCACTCCTATCCTCGTACAAGAGAAAATGGAAAAACTGAAAATCAATGACTTTTCTTGGATCTGCCAGGGATGAGGTCAGAGAACAAGCCACCACCCTGAAAACTGAGAGCAGGCCACACGAGAACCAAGCCTTCCCTGGCACAGAAAGCGTGCAGACCGCCGCGAGCTGGCTTTGAAGTGTCTCCAGTAGGACTAGTTAAAGGGTAACTGACTAATGGGGAGCCTCGGAGGGACCTCGCTTAAGAGAAGAAAGCACCAGCTGTAACCCACCTCCAGTGAGACCTCCAAGGCTGCCTCCCCCAAACAGAGGGAAAACTGGAAGCGCGTGTGAAGATCACAGCCCAGGGGCTGGGGCTCCCTAAAAGCCAGGGACCTGATGATGGGACTACAGAACTTCCTCCCCCACGCCCCACCCTGCGGACACACAGCTGACCTGTTCCTTTCATCCAACACCCATGTCCCGTTTTCAACAACAAACAAAAGGCAGAAAGCAAAATGTGGAGGCAGAACAAGTATCTGGACTCGGATACTGCAGAGATGCTGGAGCTCTCAGACCAGGATTTAAAGTAACTGACTGACAGCCCTTCAGAGAGAGGAAGAATGATGCAGGTCAGAGACTCGACTGGGGCGTCATGAGAAAACACAGAGGAACCTCAAATGCATATTACTCAGTGAAAGAAGCCTATTTGAAAAGCCTGCATCATGCAAGAAACCGACTCTATGACATCCTAGAACGGGCAAAGCTATGGAGACAGCAGAAAGAACAATGCTTGCTAAAGGTGGAATAGAGGGGTGACCAGGTGGACACAGGAGGTTTCCAGGGCAGTGAAACTACTTACTGTGTGAGACACTGTAAGGGCAGAGATACGCCATCCGTTTGTCCAGACCCACAGAGCGCACACAGTGAAGAGTGAGCCCTCATGTCAGTTATGGGCTTGACTTGCTAATGATGGGTCGAGGTGGGTTCGAGCCTCTAACCCGCACACCTCACCGGTGCAGAGGCTGATGGAAGGGGGAATGCATGGGAAGGAGGTGGCCTATGTCCTCCTTTCTGCTCGGTTTTGCTGTCAACCTAAAACTACTCTAAACAAATCCAGTCTGTTATATAGTAAGCGCAGTGTTTCTAGGTCACCACCGATTAGATGCTAAAAAGTTACACTATTATAGAGTAAGCCCTCAACTGGGTAACAAGCATGATGTTAAACTGCAGGGAAAGAGCCATCTGCCAAACAATGCAGTACTACTCTCCCTGATTCACAGTCTGGCGGGAAAGAGTCACAAAGGTCACACAAATAAACAGCTGTAAAGGGCAACAAGTGGTTTCAAGAACCGTTCCAGGAAGCCCGCTTGGGGCCTGATTTGGATTGGGAGGAGTGGGAGGACTGTGGTAATAAGAGCCGGGTAACGTGACTGGGAGGGAGTGACACTAAAGTGGAGCCCTCCGGAGGAGGAGGGATTAACATGGAGCCTTGGGTGAAGGAATGTGTGAGGACAGTCTTCGCAGCACAGCTCAGGGGCTCCGCACTGGGAGCAAAGATCAGGAGGTGACTAGAGTACTATACAGCACTAGAATTAATGAGCTAGATTTGCAAACAGCTACCCAGACCTGTTCCAGTACAGTGTGGGGAGGGAAACAGAAACAGAATGACATTTATGGACCACCACCAACCAATAATGCACCTGAAAAATGCATACTCTCATAGAAAACACTGCATGTCTTTCAAAGACAGACATCTCAAAATATCTATTTAATGAGACAGAATAGTTACCTTTGTGGGAAAAAGGGAGGGAGAGCAGCCATGGCATTAGAAGAGGAAAAGGAATGAAAAAAATCTAAGATGCATTGTAGGAAAGTCACCAGCATTAATACTGATTAATATTAATTTTATCTGGATTAAATTATTTTAGATGATTTTCTAGAAATATTCCTGTGCTTTTAAAATACTTTTCTAATAGTAAGTACTACCTATATAGAAAGAAAATAAACATACTGAAAACATGTTCTTCTAAAGTGTTCAAGACCAGTATTTGGTAGATTCTTGAGCAATGAGAATTAACTTCAGAAGAGAACTGTTCTGTAATAGAATAATATATTTCAAATCTGTCTGAAAGGACTAGCATTTCTCTTTAAAGGATGAAGTAGATTCATTTACTGCTTGCCCCCGTTAAAGCATTTATTATTTTACTGGTTATTAAAACACACACTTGCATTATTCTAATGAGAAAGTGCTCATAAAACTGAGAGTGCGATGAAAAACCCCAGCCTAACAAAATTACTTTGTAAAATATTGATACTGAATACCGATTAAAAAAGCTATCATCTTTCATTGAATAAATAGAAAAGATAAAGAAACCAAGAAAGAGAGAATAATCTTGGACCCAGACCCTTCAGTGAACTGAAATGAATATGGTTTGCTCCTAACACAGATGGAATCAAGCCCTGGAGTATTACATTAGCTCTTCTTTATCATCTCATGAATATGTTTGTCCTCCCCTAAGACAAATATCCATTGTGATGCGTTTCCATTTCACAAGAGAGGTGACGCATACTATTTAGGTCTGAAATAACACTTTTAAAGGAATGCTACAAATTTATGTCTTCATTTCTATGACAAAATTGCCCCCTTAGGATACTACGTTAAGTAGGCCAAAAGGCATCATTAAAAGATTAAACAGAACAAAAGACTTTGGTGTCCCAAGGCCTAGAGGTCATGTAGGTCATTCAGTAAGTTCTACTAGGTCATTTGTCCCCCAACTTATTCATAAGGCTAGCCCTTAGGATTCCAAACAAATCTTCAAAATTTGTTCAAGAAAGAGATTTCCTGTATCTGAAGATGCCATTTAATACTGAGAGACGACAGGAAATATTCCAGGAGAAGTCAGCACACATGAGAAATATCCTTCCATAGTGTTCCTACTGATACAGGAAATAGAGAGGACCTTGTTCCAGAAGCACTGGGGGCCACAGAGGGACGTGGAGGTGCTGAGTGTGGGCCTCAGGAGGAATGGCCCCCAGCCTGGCCTTGGTCTCCAAGCTCTGGGAGAGACTAGCTGCCCGCTCAGTTCCATCCAGTCTCCTTCTCTCACTTCCCAGGACATTCCTCACCCTATAGGTTAGGCTCCTGAATTTAAGTCCCCAAAAGGATTTTTAAGACTGCTCAAAGCATGAATGAGTAAGAAGAATGTCACTGAAGTGAACCAAAACTAAAAGAGAAAGATGCTCTCAAGACTGAAAATGGACCCTCCTCTTTGGAAGAAAGGGAGGAGAAGACAGGCTGGGAGAGGACCCCAATCACTGCTTTCCCTTTTCCTCTCTGGCCCATCTCTTCTTAGCTAATTGAGTCACCTCTTTCAGTCTGGCCCATCTCTTTTGTTAATTTTGCCTCTTCCAGTTTTTTTCAGTTTCAGTCCCCATTCTGTCCATTTCATTATCACCAAGTGGAAGAAAACAGCTTCAGAGAGTCCATCCTATGAGCCCTGAGTCCAACGTGAACATTCCTCAGACAGTAATAAAGAAGAGTGGGATTGGTTTGATGAGAATTTCTAAGCCTGAAAGTACCTGTCTGGCCGCTTGGGCTGTGGTCCTCGTCTGCAATCCCTATCCCCACAGGCTGGACATCACACATTGGCCAACCCCACTCTCCCTCCACCGGTCCTACTTTCTGTCTCTTCCTTCTCTTCTTCTGCACCTCCCTGTCTTTTTATTTTTTGGTTACTATTAACTGGAAAAGAGTTCAAAGAAATGGCAAGCTTTCTAAAGTACCTGGGAAGCAGAACAACACTTGGAGAGCTAGTCATCAAGGCAATTTTCCAGGGAAGTCTGCCTTGGGAAAAGCTAGAAGGAGAGAAGGGAAGAATGGCAGGACAGAGGAGACCCCTGGATTTGAGGGGAGACAGGCAAGCAGAGTGTCCCCACTTGATTTAGAAGAAATCATTAAAAAAAGTTTCCAGTCCCCCCAAAAGCAAACTTTTTGTATCGTCTATGAAATATGAAACATTCCTTTCCTCTGAGAGACTTCCTGTGCTACCAAGCATGGAAAGATGCAGGAAATTAATTTTATGTACTTCCTTTAGAGAATCTATGTGGAAAAATGAGAAAACATTGGAAAGGTGAAAGTATAACTTCAAAAAGCACCCTACTAATTAAACATGATGTGATATAAACAGTCCAAGAGATTCTCTCCTCTCCCCATAGGACAACAGTCGATGAGCAATCTGAAAAAATTGGATTTAGGTGCCATTCTCCATGCCAAACCACCAATAAAATGTGCTGCCATGTTTTAAAAACTCAGTTTAACTGGTATACCAGACAGTCGCATTTGACAAAAAAAGGTAGGAATAAAGAAGCTGGGACTCTAACTAGAGAAGAGGCTTAAAAAGATGCCCATGAATTCTACTAAACACTTAAAAGAAAATTCATAACAATTCTTCATAAACGCTTTCAAAAAAGGGGGAGCATCTCCTAACTGAGAGTATTTACCTGATACCAAAACCAAAGACACATCACCAGAAAAAACAAAACAAAACAAAAAGCTATAGACTAATTATCTCATGAATATGGATGTAAAAATTCTCAAAGAAACACTAACAAACTGCATCCAGAAATACATAAAAATAAGCATACAACATGATCAAAGTGGGATGCAATCTGGGAACGCAGGGTGGTTTTAACATCTGAATAGCAATGAATGGAACACGCCAGATTCACAGAATAAAAAACAAAATCACCTGGTCACCTAGGCAGACACAGAGACTCTATTTGACAAAATCCAAGACCTGTTCATGGTAAGTGTACTCAATGTATTAAGAATATTAAGGGAACTTCAATTGAAAATCTCGATTCTAGGTAATGTTGCCACAACATTTCACACAGGCTTTTTTGTCATGAAAAATTAAATAAAAGGGGGGAATTAATTAAAATGACACAATTAAACACGTATCTCACTAAGAATTCTCCCTTCATTTAGAGAGGTATCAATTTCCCAATATTATGATTCCTATTTGAAACTGAGCTCTGAATTGTGTTGTCAAAGTCTTCTACACTATTCTTTGACAGATGAGGGCAAATGCTGGCATTTCTTATCATTAAATGGAACATAGTAAGTGGTAGCATCTATCTGGGCCGCATTTAAATGCTCGTCCATCGCATTTCCAGTCAATCATCTAAGTCGGATTCTGGGTCAAAGACAAAATTCTGTCTAAGACATGTTCTCTGCTATCAAAGAGCATAAAATGTCACCATTTTGCAGAAACATATACTCATCAGGACTCATGTCACCATTTCCTTTGGGAGGGGACAGGAGGATCTTGATTACTTTTTAGCCTCCAGCTTCTAATAGTATGTGTTAGATGTGGTACCCTTATCAGAACAAGCTCTCACCAAATTAGCTGAAGAACTGATAGTAATGCTCCTGAATACTGTTGGAACCACCAGCTGCCTCTTTTATATTTATCATAATTTGGTAGCTTTCAGTCTTAAGGTGGGAAGGATGACTATGCTCACCAAAGGATTTGCAAACTCGATACGCTATCATTTTCTAGTATAGTATGCAATCTGGCTTTCAACTCTCTTATTTCACACCTCCACTAAGTTTTTTCACCATGTTTTATACTATAACATGGAAGTCCAGTGTCAGTTGAAATCAAATTTGAAAACAAACTGTAAACCAAACGTCAAACTAAACTGTCAACCAGCTATTTTATTGTGTTTGACAAAATGGCATTATGGACAATTGGTTATGTGGCGAAAATGTTTGCCTAGAAAAAGCCTGCAGTGAGGAACTTAGAATTTACTGGATACTGAAAAACCCACAGCTAAATTCATGCTTAATCTAAAAGACTGACTACTTTCCCTCTAAGATCAGGAGCAAGGTAAGGGTGTCTACTCTCACACTTCAACAATGGCCTAGACATTCTCTACGATTAGCCAAAAAATGAAGAAAAGGCATTCATATTGAAAAG
This sequence comes from Solenodon paradoxus, assembly GCA_004363575.1. Classification (NCBI taxonomy): domain Eukaryota; kingdom Metazoa; phylum Chordata; class Mammalia; order Eulipotyphla; family Solenodontidae; genus Solenodon; species Solenodon paradoxus. Next base: position 28,248 of record RJWH01007665.1, on the reverse strand, counting down.
GAAGAAATGAAACTCATTCTTTTGGTAGATGATATGATCCTTTATGACAAAAATTCGAAATCCACATTCGGAATACACAAAAAAACATTAAAACTCATAAGGAAATTCAGTAATAGGGCAGGAGTCAAGATTAATGTATATAGATCGATCATATACCTGTAATGAACAATGTGAAAATGAAATTAACAATTCCACTCAAAATAGTATCAAAAAGAAAAAAAATTCAAGTTAAGAAAAAATAGAAAACATATACTCAAAATAGCATCAAAAAGAAAAAAAATTCAAGAAAAAATAGAAAACATATACTCTAAAAATAAAAAACACTGATGAAAGAAATTAAGAAAGATTTAAATAAATGGAAAGACATACTGTGTTCATAGATCAGAAGTCTTAATCTTTTTTAAGTAGGTTAAAAATTCCCAAAGTGATCTATAGATTTACTGCAATCACCATCAGAATCTTATCTGACTTCTTTGTAGACAATGACAAATTGATCTTCAAATTCATATGGGATTTCAAGGGACCTCCAAATAGCCAATACAATCTTGAAAAAAAAAGGAAGCTGTAAACTCCTTTCACAATTTCTAAATGTACTACAAAGCAACTGTAATCAAGCAACATGGTACCTGATCAAGTATAGAAGAAGTGTAGGTTAGGATAGACATACAGATCATAGAAATTTAGAATACAGGAAGTAAATCTATACATTTATAATTGATTTTCAAGAGTGTCAAAAACATTCAATGGAGGAAAGAATAGCGTTTCAACAAAGGGTTCTGGAACAACTAGACAGATTGTCACAAGTATAAATGTATTCGGATTCTTAAAGCATATATAAACATTGATCCAAAATGCTGACATTTCTAAATGTAAGAACTAAATGTAAGAACATATATGACACTATGAAGAAACACAGGAACAAATATCTTTGGCTCAAATTTGGCAATGGATTCTTAGCTATGATATCAAAAGCATGAGCAACAAGAGAAAAAAAAATTGAGACTCATCAAAAATTTCTGTGCTTCAAAGTACACCATCAAAAAAGTCTAATGACAAACCAAAGAATGAGAGAAACTATTTGCATATTATATATCTGCTATCAGTGACTGCTAGAGAAATGGAAAAAAAACATTAGACACAAGAAATTAAAAAAAAATTATAATGAAACCCTTATACATTCCTAATAGCAACATAAAATGGTACAGACACTTTGGAGAAATGGCAGTTTCTCAAATGATTTAAACATACAGCTAGCACAGCTGATGTAGCAATTCCACTCCTAGGAATATACCCCAAAGAATGAACAAACAAAAAGAATGCACAAAACTTGTACCTGAATGTTTCTAGTAGTCAACATGGCTGAAACACTCTACCACCTACAAAGGAAAAAACAGAACATGGTACCCATACAATGGAATAGCATTGGGCTAGAAAAGCAATGAAGTACTGATGCACGCTTCAAATAACGATATATGTGACTTGTACCTCCATAAAGGTATTATTTTTAAAAAATCAGTGCACAGAGTTCAACAAATGATTGTCCTTAGCATGACAAGGGAATGAGCCAGACTGGTGGGGAAGGATATAGAATTCAATCAGAGCCAAGGAAGAGTTGTAACTCAGTTTAAGTGTTGAAAAAAATATTGCCAAGGAAGAAGGGGAAGAAGAGATGTGGAGGTGACACTTGGTAGTGAGAATGAATTCCATTTGAGAAAGGTGGCTTCAGGGTTTGTCTCTTCTCAGAGCAACTAGAAGAGAAAGCCTGGATGTTCCACAGCAGCGTGGGCAGAGCTACTGATCATGAGAACAGTCTCCAAGTCTTAGGTCCGATCTCAGGGAGTCTGGGAGGAAAATTCCCCTAAGCACTGTCTAAACGCCAGGCCAACCCTTTTGGATCATTTTTAAAGTTTAATTTAGGTATTATCTATTATTTGTACCAGAGCTATGATTTTATGTTGAGATACTAAATAATGCCATTAAGTTTGTAAAACTGCATTAGAATAGTGAAGTGATTTTGTTTTGCTATAAACTTTGTTTATTCGATTAATAAGAGTAATTTAAGTGTTTGAGAAGTTTTGCTTGTTTATGCTGTATTTCCTGTCAGGCATGTGAAGTGCTTATAAAGAAAAATGAATACATTAAATTATAATAGAACGTGAAACAGTGAGTGGAATTTAATTACCCAAATTTGTAAATGAGACAGACTGTTGAAGAAATTAGTTTGCTCACCTTGACTTAATCAATCGTTAATAAACAACACAGTAAAGCTGTTTCTTTTTTTATTTCACTCTATTTATCAATAGTGCATTGGGATTTGCAAATTGAGCTTCAATGCTTAAGGGAAACTAGGTTTTAAATATATAATCTTAGATTTATTAAAAATTTACCACCTAAGTAACATACTCTCTTATGTTAAAAGGTCCCTCTTAGACTTTCATAGAAATACTAATAATCAAGTGATGTTCTTAAATATGAGAGTAAAGGCAGCAGAATTCACTCATCACTCAAGGTTCAGGAATTCTTCCGATGTGCCAAGCAAGGTTCTAGGCGCCGGGGTAGAGCAGTGCGTATCACTGGTAGACTTTCACTCCCTAACTGCATGGAGCTCACATTCCAGCAGGCAATACAGGCAATGACAAATACACATTTACATGTAATAAAATGTTTCTAAGAATACATTTATAGCCTATGTAAGAGTGGAGGGCAAAAGAGTCTCATAAATTAGAACACGGATTGCGAAGCCAGATAGCTGAGCTCAGATTCCGGCTCCAAAATGTAAGTGCTCTCTTTTTTTAAAAAAAAATGTTTATTGAGGTAACACTGGTTTATAGCATTATAGGAGTGTCAGTGGTACAGCATTTCAACAATGTACTTTTTTTTTTTTTTTTTTTTTTAAGAGGTAGGAAGGCAGCAGGCAGGCAGGAAGAGAGAGGAAGAAGAATCATTTTACTATTTAGTTGGTCATTTTATTTGTTCCCTCCTGCCTCAGGCCATGAGCACCAGTCCTTGGACTGTATGTGGACTGTGCCCGAGGCACAGGATTAACACCTGAGCCACCAAGGGGCACCAAGAGTTGTATATCTTAATGAAAGACTTAACTTCTAGGTGCCTTAGTGCCTTCACTTGTGAAATGGAGTTAAAACACAACTACCCCACAGGACTATAAAGATGTTGGATGACTTAATATTTGCAAAGCACTTAGCACATCGCAAGGCACAGAGAAAGTCCTGTGGCTATTTTCTTAGAGAAAACCTCAGAGGTAAGTGCTATGAAGGCAAACGGCAGATAAGGGGACAGACAGTGATGACTCTGGGAAGGGAGGGAACAACTTTAAACTGTGGTGCTAAGACCCAGGTCCCTCAAGATGGGACACCTAGTCCAGGAGTTGAGTATTGAAGGGGGCAGGTGTGATGAGCCTGAGGAGGAGGAGGATGTCAGAGTGGAGAAGGAGTTGAATCATGAAAAGGCCTTTAGATTTATTTCAAGTGCGAGAGGAAATCACTGGAGGGTTTGGATGAGGAAAGTTACAAGATCTGTTTACATCTGTAAAGGATCTTTGCTTGCTGGGGGGCAGGGTCTGACCACAGGGTGGATGTGGCCACAGGGAGCCCCAGTTATAAAGTAATTATAGGAAGGAGCCATGTTTTTTAAAAATTAAAAAAAAATACGTTACTTATAAATGGACTTGCTGTTTACACAAGAAACCCCAAAGTATCTCCATCTATATTAGGACATTCAACAAATATATATCCATACATATAATGAGTTTGATGGTAGATAATACATCGATTTGTAAAACACATTACTTCATGTATACCAAACAGAAACTATTAGAAAAACAATTTTGAAGAGATAAGCTTCTAAAGCCATCAGAAAATTAAGTGCCTAAGAAAAAAATTACGAAATACGTGCTTAACTGTAGGGAAAATTATGTATATTTTTGGCGCTATATTAAGGAAGACCTAAATAAAGAAGCATTAAACTATTTCTGGATTAGAAGACTCAACATCACAGTAAGTATCCAGGAGTGATTCTTTAAGACTTAGTGAGAAATGGGGGTGGCCTGGACGAGAGGGCAGCCGAGGGGTGCTGGGGAGTGGAGGGACTCAGGTGAACATCTGAAGAAAGGGTCTGCAGGGCTGGCAGGTGGGAGGCTTTTGCGAGTCGAGAGTCTTGCTATTCAACATCTGGAGACTTAAGAAATGCAGAATCCCAGGCCCTGAATTTTACCAAGATCCCCAGGGGTGGACACAGGAGGTGGAACAGGTTGAGGAGGACACAAAACATGTGAGAAACACAGGACAGTGGAGGTCAGCACATCTTCAGTGCAGGAGCTGGAGGGGCCGAGAACCAGAGAGCTGTAAGAAGGGAGCCTGGCACGTGATGTGAAAGTGCTGGGGTCTCCTGAGGAGGGAGAGAGGAACACAGGTCTGGGAGGAGCAATCAGGAGCAAGACTGACACCAGTGGGGCCTCATGGAGAAGGCCACGGCGACATGTAAGTGAAAACAGCCATGGCCTGAGAGCACGTGCAGACAAGCAGTGTGCTCGGAGGCAGCCAGGTTAGGTTACCGAGTGTAACACTAACATGGCACCCAAGGCCGGCAGTGAGGTGCCCGAACCGCGAAGGGGCAGAGCTTGTCTCTTCGGGGGTCTCCTGACAATTCAAGCCCCCGTGCCAAGATCTGAGTCGCTAAGCATGGAATGCTTTAAAAGCAGGCGACAACGTGTTTAAATACTTTGCTTGTGGACATATGACAGTGATACAGGCACACACCTTGAAAAGCATGATAAAGGAGTCTTTTCAAGTGGTTAAAGATGACATAAGTCTTCATAAGCATTGAAAAGATTTTATTGAATAAATCCTATTAGGCATTCTATAAGGTATACTTGAATATACCTTTTATACTACTTTAATCTACCCTTGATATATAAGCATGATCAAACAAAATAATCCTGTACCTGGCATGCTAACTTAATCTGGTAACACCTGTATGAGGGAGGTACTCTTGCCCCCACTTTACAGATGAGTAAACAGAGGCCCAAAGCTCTCACAGCTGTGCGGGCAATGCTGGACTGCACCAGGCCATCAGCTCTGGGGTCTGTGCTGGAACCCCAATGCGCTTCTCATCATCAACACATACACATCCCCGGACATGAGAAAACTTAAGCAAAATGAAATAAGTCAGAAGACGACAGACAAATACCGGATGACTTTACTGATGTGTGGAATGCAAAGAAAGCAAACAAACAGATGAAAAACACCCCCCCTTGCACTTTGACAACAGCACTGAGTTTCCCAGAGGGGGCTGGAGGGAGCACGGGGCACTGACGTCCAGTGGCCAGTGGAGGAGGTTGACTGGTCATTTAGAGGTGGGCGTGGTGTGTTAGCCTGTATGTCATGAAGAGTGAACTTGCCCGTCTAAAATGTACCATGTCTGTAAATCAGTCACCTCAACAAGAACAAAAAGAACCCTTAAGCAATTTGTTACTTTTCAAGGTGAAATGAAGGTTACTTTTAAAAGCCTCTGAGTGGGCATGTCATGTCTTCCCTCCATCATGGGATTCCAACATCCAGAAACATCGCTACTGTACCTGAAACACATTCTCCTTCTGCAGCTCTCCCAAGCCCGGCCTGCAAGGCCCTGACATTTTAAATCCGTTCATTTCAGGAGCCCCTCCCTCCCTCCTTGCTCCCCTTTCACATCCTGGAAACCTCCTCTGCTGAGTCATGACACTCATTAGACAAAGTCCAAAATGCGCTCCCTGTGATTCCCTTGCTAATCTTTTCTTAACTTGGAGCATTAGTAGTCAGAAACATCAAAAGGTCTGGTGGCGGAGCGTCCCTATGTGACTTGAATGGAAAATACCTCCATGGTGAGTCTTTGAGGACATGCACATGTCACCAAGGAGATGCGCTGTGCCTGGGTCTCACATGCAGTAAACACAACTCAGCGGTTCTGGCTAAATATATATGAAGGACTCTAACTGCAACGCTCTTCTTACAAACCCCCTGTGACATCAACTAGCAGTGACAAGAATATCTGCAGCTGTCCTAAGGGCTCCATGATAAGCACTCAGTGGCTCACGTGTGGGTGACAGTGTCTCAGCAGCTGGGAATGACCAAAGGAGGACCAGGACGAAGCACGGCGGCCCCATGAACTGCTGGGGTGACAGGTGCCCAGAACGACGACAAAGGCCAGAAAAGGCTAGAGGGGCCTTACATCAGCAATGTGATAGCCCTCAGAATTCCTGAAAGTCCTTTGAAAATCATGCTTTTAGAAATACGCCTTGAGAATGGGGTGGGGAGGGGACGAGTGGCGCTGGAGCCCACCGGACCGTGGTGAAGAACACTTGGCGTGTGGTGGAGGGCAGGCTGTGTGGACATCCAGCTGAGGAACCGGGGAACTGCACGAGGTTATTTTAATGTGGAGAATAAGTTACAATAAAAATCTAAAATCTAAAAATCTGCCTTGACGATCACAGACACAAAAGGAAATCACACGCTCTCTGACAGACACTGGTCTGCAGCACCTGCAGCCTGCGGGGGCCCTTCCGCTGCCCGCTGGCCCAAAGCCACCATGATGCCTGACGAGAGCTCCTAGACAAGTAGGGAAGCGAAAGTTCCTGAAGTCAGCACTGCTGACACCGACCAGCCAGTGAAGTCAGCGAGCGAGGTCGCAGGGCGCACTGGTCTCTGGGGTCAGCTGGGGTCGGCGTGTGGAGGCGAGTGGTGGCCCTGCCTCTCCAGGCAGCCAGGCAGCGGACCTTCACTTTCCTTAGGATAACCTGCATCTCTAAGCCCTCTTTCCACATCACCCCTTGAAGCGCCTTTTCTGCTCTTCACAATCCCCGCCACGTTATCCTAAGACCACTGGATTCTGGGATGTGCTCATTCTGCATATCCACATTTTATACAGAAACAGTAAAACCTGTCCATCCTCAGGCACCACCGGCCTGGGCCCCGTGAGGAGACATCGTCCCTCTTAAGACTGTAAGGGGCTATGGTGTCTGCTTTCAGGGAGGGTCACGCACAGCTCACGACACCCTCAGGCTGCAGGCAGCCACAGCCTTTCCTCCCAGGAACTGACTTCTCATGGGTTGGCTGAAGTATCCATGCGCCTCCCTCAGAACATGGCAATGGTTATTCTTTACCCTCCCGCATCATGATGATGCTAGACTGCTAGATGGGGCTAAATCACGGACGCCAGCGTGGTGGTCCCTGAACGGAAGGTCCCTCTCTAGAGAGCCTGCGGGCCCCTTCACATCAGTGGGAGCACAGAATCCCAGCTTGGGGGACACTGTGGAGGTTGAAGCAGGTAGGCTGACTCCCTCACTTTGAAAATGAGGAAATCAGCCACACTTGCCTTGCGCTGGTTAGTTTATATTTTAGCTGCAGTTCTCAGGAAGGAGATGGAGAGGCACTTATTTAGATGCTGCTAAGCAGTGTGTCCAGCTGAAATCCTTCTGTATAAAAGGCTGATGTCTGCTTAAATCTGGGAGATTTTGATAAAGGAAGAGCAAATCCTCACATCTGACTGCTTGAACTTGATGGTATAATTGAAGATTACTTTTTTTTTAAACTCCTCTATGTGAAGTATATATTTTTGGATTTACTAGTTGTTTTATTTTTTAACATTATCTAGGCTTCGGTGTACATCACTGCAAATCAGTATCTGTATACAATCTATTAAATTGAGCACCACTAGTCCAATCCTAAGAGACTCTGTACATGCAGAAGTTCCTAGGAAGCAAACCTTGTTCGCTGTTCATCTTTGCTCCTGTCTGTACTTTCCTGTGAAGTTATGCATTCACAGAAACTGAGGGACGAACACTCCCATACAGTCACATACACTCAGGCCCAGCACTCCTGAAGGAAACAAGAAAGGGGAGGGGGAGGAATGGAAGAGAGAGATGGGGAGGATGATGGAGGGGAGGAGGAGGCGGGGGAAGGAGGGAGAGGATGATGGAGAAGAGGAAGAGGAAGGGAGGATGATGGAGGGGAGGAGAGAGGAAGGGGAGGAGAGAGGAAGGAGAGGAAGGGAGGATGATGGAAGGGAGGAGAGAGGAAGGAGAGGAAAGGAGGATGATGGAAGGGAGGATGATGGAAGGGAGGATGAGGGAAGGGAGGATGATGGAAGGGAGAATGATGAAGGGGAGGAGAGGAGGAAGGAGAGGAAGGGAGGAGGATGGGGGGGAGGAGGGAAAGGGAGATGATGGAGGGGAGGAGGGAGAGGAGGAGGGAGCTGTAGGCATCTACTCCTGCAACCTGCTCTCTTCCCGCCCCTCTCTGTGGCACTCAGATGTCTGGGTGTGGGCTCGCATTGTTACTTGATTCTGGAGGCACATCTCACCCTTAAATCCTGTGAGATGTTAGGCATAAGCCAGGGCTGCAGCATCTGCCTCCCGCTACGACCCCACTGAAGAGGAGCTCACCCTTCCCAGCGGGCTCTCAGCAGCCCCCACTTGTTGGAGCAGCTACCCTGTGTGCAGTGCTCGGCCAGGCCGCTGACCATCCAGAGGAGACAGGAGACTGGCAGGGACCGCTGCTCTTTCAACCACAGCTGGACTAGCAGGGAGCCAGTAAGTGGTGATGGAGGGAAATTCAACAAGGCGCGAATGGAAATGGCTGGTACGTTCCTGAGCCTGGGGCTGGGGCCCTCAGAGACAGCCAGGGTGAAACTGTCCCAGGCGGACAGCGAGGAGAGAGGCTTAAGAAGGTGAGAGATGACAGTATTTTTCAACACTCAGAGAAGCCCAGTGCAACTTAACAGCTGCGTGCCAACAGCCTTTCCTGGAAACGCCGACATGAGCCCAAACACCCTTGCAGAAGCTGCTGCCCAGCTGGCTCGCCGCGACTCCGGTGGCGCTAGCGGGGGTCAGCTTGATTCTGCGTCTAGCTGCCCTGGGGTTCAGTGTGCGAGACGGATACATGTTCCCCAGAAACTTAGGCTTAGTCAGCTACTGTTGGTGCTAAAACTGCTTTCATTGTATTCGGAGGGGATTTCAGGATATCTGAAAATAGATTAAGTTGGTCAAAGGATAGAAGAGGCCTTTCTGCAGTTGGTCAGGGCATCCTTCCCAACTAGCTTCCCAGCAGGGTTTGAATGACTTTTGTATGGCTGGCAGAATTGGAGAATTAAGTTAATTGTTGGGCAAGGTAATCCTGACAGTTGTTCCCTGGGGCACCCCCGGTGGAGTAGTGGTTGGGTCCGCTGCTTCCTGCTGAGTGCAGTCTACACACATCCCAAGGACCCAAGTTCACATGCTGGGCTCAGGGAGAACAGCCAAGATGAACAACTGGATGACAATAAAATAAGTGCTTCCTCCTCCTCTCTCTTCCTGCCTGCCTGCCTCTGTTCGCCTTCATTCCTGCCTGCCCCTGTTTGCCTTCATTCCTGCCTGCCCCTTTCCTTTAAAAACAAAGAAAGAAAGAAAGTCCATTGCATCCCTCCACTTCCAACATCCTGTGCCCCACACAGAAATGCAGCCCTTTGGGATTTCTCTGAGGGTCCCACAGAATTAGGAGCGTGGGGCCCTTCTGATGGCCCGTAAAGGTGTGGCAGTGCCTTGCCTGCTTTCCCTGGCAGCTGCCCTATGAATCTGACCAGCAATATTTTGAGATTTTATGTACAGTTTGTAAGACATAAAAAGCTTGACAGGTAGGGCCCGATTCACACTGCAGCTGCAGGCAGAGCAGACTGTCTTTTATTGGGTCAGATTAGTGTCCTGTCATCGCCAACCTTGCTTTTTGCAGATGTTTTCTCTTCCAGTGTCGAGACCCTGGGTCACCTGATGAGAATTGCCTTCACTTCCCTTTCTGTGACTTCCCGTCTTCGGCCCACCGTGGCACCGCGCTTGTCTTAACCGCCTTCCTCTTTTTCCAACATCGTTTGGTTGCCCCTCTTCTCCGCTCTCCTCTCCCTTCCCATGTTCAGTCCAGGGTTAAGCGCCCACACAGTGAGTGTCAGCTTCCTTTCTGAGGCCTGGGCTCGGGCCCCGGTCAGGGACTCCTGCCTTGGGGGTCCGTGGAAGTGTCCACGCGGAGGCCGGGCCTGCCCTCTGACCAGGAGCCTGCACGGCCTATCCGTTTTCCCGAGTCACGATTTCTCTGTGCACTGCTGTTCTTAGCAAGGCTGCCTGTCTCTCCTTTGGAAGCATGGGCAGCAGTGACGTCCCTGCACCTGACGTGGCCGGGCCTCTGCGTGTCCAGCAGAGCTCCCCGAAGTATTGGGTTCTGGCAGGGGCACAGGGCACAGAGCTGGCATCTGAGATGAAGTTCACTAGCACAGAGGTGCAGGGTTAGAAAAGAGCCTCTCTTTTTTAGTTTTATTTTATTAGTGTTTCTTTACTTCACAATGCACTATCCACTTTAGGATATTGAAACATTGCTTCTCAATCTATATTTCACACCACACCCCCCACCAGAGTTCCAGGTGCCTTTTCCACCACCTTGTCCCCTATTTCCTTGCCCCCTCTACCCCTCCAGTAACAACAGTCCTGTGCTTTATTATTTTTGCTGGGATTTGTATGCTCGTTTGTTCATTATATTCCACGAGTGACACCATCTAAAAATACTCTCAAAACTCATCATCAGAGAAATGCAAAGAAAAACTACCATGAGATACCACCTCATGCCAGTGAGAACGGCCTGTATCAGAAAGACTGGAAATAGCAGGTGTTGGAAGGGATGTGGAGAAAAGGAATCCTTCTTCACTTTTGGTGGAAATGTAAATTGGTGCCACCTCTTTGGAAACAGTATGGAGATTCCTCAAACAAATAAAAATGGAGCCACCATTCCACCCAGCAATTCCACCCCTGGGCATATACCCAGAGGATACAAAATCTCTAATTAGATCACGCCCGTGATCACGGCAGCAGGGTCACTGTCACCCAGACACAAAAACAACCTAAATGTCCCTGCACAGATGATGGCTAGAGAAGCTCTGCTCTAGATGCTGAATGGAAGTCTGTGCAGCTGTTAAAAAAGATTTAACTGTGCCCTTTGCAACAGTCTGGATGGAGCTGGATGGATGATGTTAAACAAAATAAGTCAGAAAGAGAAAGAGTCCTTCTCTTAGGAGGTGAAGTATTTGCATTCTGTTCCTTCTGAGATATCTAAAGAAAGCATTGGTTCAGAGATCGGTCAAGACCAAGCCTTAGACATCTGCTTCTCTGCCTCATCGACGGGCTCAGCTCAGAGCAACAGCGAAGGAAAAGCGTCCAACTAGAATTTAATCACCGTGTGGGGTTTTCTGGGTTTATTTAGCACCGCTAATACGGGTTTGCTAGTTACCAGAGTGAGCGTGTTTCCTTGGGAAATCAAGGCATTCAAGAGGAATGTCCATGTAAGACAAATACTAATGAAAAATGATACAAGTGATACAATCAGCATGAAGGAGACTTGGGACCAGATGTAAGGACTAAACTCCGACTCCTGGTCATCCTTCTCATCAGGCCCATGATGGCGGGGTCCCCCCTTCCTCACAAATCTGCTGTGTCCTCAGGGGCCTCTCTGTCCCTTGACGGCGCCCATGCCTGCTTCTCCTTACCCCGTGGCCTTCCTCACTGCGGGCACTTTGGGGACTGTCTTGATTCTGAAGTCCCACATCAAATGTTTTCTTCTCTAGGAAGTCTTCCCCAAAGTTTGAAAATGACGCTTATCATTGGCGTTTGTCCCCTGGCCCCGGTGCTTTGTTTTCCAGTCTCTCTTACTACAGTGGGTTGGCACAAGGACCCTGACATTGGGGAGGGCGCAGATCCTGTCACTTGTACACTCATGCTCCCTACAACCAAGAGGGAATGCGTCATGTACAACCATCGGTGAGATGAGGGAACTTCTGGCTCCTCTGCTGTCCCAGGACACAGATGGAACTTTTTTCCTTCTTCATGAATGGGAACTTCAGCTTATCCTCAAAAAGTCTGTTTCTGTTCTACTTTGGTTAACAGAAGGAGTGGGTAAGAGAAGTGAGGAAATCAGGTGACAGTTGGATCACACGGTGACAGAAGAAGTGACTTCAGTGGTGCACTTACTGCTGAACAGATAGACATTGATTTATCACGACGCACGCCTGAAACTCAGGAGGTGGGAATGCCACACTACTTCAATAGAAACTTTCTGAACAAAAATAAATAAAAATGGTGACTGTTATACCCCAGACATCCATAAAGAGGGTGCAGGCTGAAGACATGGTGACACGCCACAGAGTTACGTGTTATCCTGGGATAAAGGCAGTCTCTCTTGAACGTTAAAAAACCTTCATTAAGAGTGACCTCCATTTGTTAGTAAAAACGAATGTTCACCAATATCAACAAACAATGCGTCCCTAAAAGTAACGAGCACCTTCAGAAACTGGTCTCAGTACAAGTGAAGGGCAGCTCTAACTTACTAAAGGGAAAGCCACTCAGGAAACACGTCTGAAGTCCCTGAGGAGGACAGACTTCACTGAATTGCCTCATTTAAACTTGATTTGATTTTGGTGCTTTTTTTTTTGGTTTGTTTTGTCTGCTGTTTTTGCGGGGTGGGGGAGATAAGTGGGTAGGAATCAGTGTTCCAGTTTCATCAGGTTTGAGACCTTGAGGAAAGGACCTTACAAATGAGCAAATCACCCAGAATGAACCACGGATTCTCTGATCTCGCAGCTATTTACTGACTGTGGCTTTGTTCCAGGTTCACGCTCGGTGCTGGGTACACAGTCAAGGCCACCAGGCGGCCCACGAGGAGCCACGTGGTGAAACCGTGGCAGCACTCCATGGACATGGGGAACGTGTGCACTTCTCTTTTAACTTCATGAGCCACAGTATATGATTTGCAGCTTTCACCTTCTCAGATAATACCTGGCCAATCAATAACAATGAGTCCCTAGGCTCATAAAACTACGGACTCTTTAACGACTGTAAAAGTGCTAATCATGTGCCTGGCCAAACGCCAACCAACCTCAGGGGAACGGGCCTTCTGAGCGATTACAGTGAGGTGTGTGCCCATCACTGTGGGCCTCCGGTGTGGACAGTCCTTCAAGGCCCACGTCTACTCTGAGAGAAGGGCCTATGGTGTGCCCAAGGCAGACACTTACTGGCTTCGTAACCACAGTGGCCACCATCATGAGGAGGACTGACTTCCCACTCAGGGGGAGGGCATTAAAGGTGGCACCTGAATTACAGAAACAGATATTCTGAGTGTCCAGCCATTTCTAATCTTTAAGGTAGCGGCACACACACCAGCCACTTGGTTCTGTACACTGAGATCTGTCTAAACAGTCTCTTTAACATGGAGAGAGCAGCTTGAGTGGTACAGTTCTTTCTGATTGAGCCCCATTTGCCCTGTGAACCTAGTGGTGACTTTTTCAAACTTTTTCTTTTTTCAAAAGGAAAGGTGCAGGCAGGAATGAAGATGAGCAGAGGCAGGCAGGAAGAGAGAGGAGAAAGAAATGTATATATTTATTTTTATTTTAGTTGTACATCTTGACTGTTCCCCCCAGCACTGGTTTGAGCACCGGGTTCCTTGGGATGTGCATGGATTGTGCTTGACTAGAGGTGGCAGACCTAACCGCTACTGCGCCACGGCTCACTTAGTGGTGATTTTAGAAAACTACAATTAGCAGAATGTTTTTGTTTTGTTTTGTTTTGTTTTTTTTCAGTAGAATACTGGTGACTAAATGCTGATCATGAAAAACTGGGAAACTTAAGGGTAGTTTCAGATGATCTGCTGGCTTACAAAACACACCAAAGCGATACACTTCAACTCAAAAAAAAATTATAGGTCTCTTCTCTCAGTTTACATAACTTTAACAAGGCTTAACCCACATGCTGACTTTTTTTTCTTTTTCTTTTCTTTAAAATTTCACCTAAATATGTTGGTTCGCTAATAACCATAACTCAAGAGTTCTCCCTTTACAACACAGACAATTAAAAAAACTATAAAAGGGAAAGGTAAAATGTGCTGAAATCAAGAATAAACAAGGTTTTACGCAAAAAAAATTGGAAAGTGGTTCAGTCAACTGAAGGCTGTGTTGGAAAGGCACAAAAATCTGCAGCGTTCAAAAAATAAACTTGTTTTGAGAAAGCAGTGCTGTGGCAATTTTTAGTCGCATCCTACCTATCTGTCTTAAGAAAGAAAAATGTGTCCATCAGAAACATTGAGGAGGGAAGGGAAACATTATTTTTACTGAGCTTGAAATCTGCCACCAAACAATAGTCCTTTTGGGCCAATGTAGGCACAGCCCAAGGGAGAAAGTTCAACAGGCCTCCTGAAGGTAGAACGAAAAAGTGAGGAGAGGAAATCTGGGAAGTGAGAATAATCCAAAATTCTTGTCAGGCAAAAATGCCATTAAAGTTTTGGCTCTCCTATAAAACATATTCTGTGAGTGCTTTCTTAATTGAATATAAAAACGTTATCACAACTAGAACTCCATTCCAGCTATCTGGCAGCTGAGCCAAACTGGAGTGCCTTCCTCTATACTCTTCTGAGGAATGAACATTATGTTTACAGAAAAGGCAGTAATGTTTATGAGAAATAGCAAGCAAACCTCAGAAGAGGACCTCATAGAAATCCATATAGGAAATCCAACAGGAATTATTTTCATCTCCTGCTGGTCAATTTTTTCCCCTGTTAAGTCACACAGGCTTTACTTGACAGAAACGGTCCTGTGTTTAAAAGCAGAGATCAGAGGACAAAGACTATCATAGTATTTGAAGATAATATTCCCTGCCAACAGCAATAAAGACTGGTTTGGGTGCCCCCTCTTGGCTCAGCAGCTGTAAAGGCCATGTAAAGTCCCAGGCAGGTAGGGGAGGAGGAAGAAGAGGGAGAGAGGGAGGGAGGGAGGAGGATGGGAGGAAGGAAGGAAGGAAGAATATCGTCTTATCTCCAAAAGCACCTAAGAATAAGCAGCATGGAACTATTGCTATTCCTGTAGCTAAGCTGACAACAGCCACATTTCTGAGTAAGTCCATCCCTAGCTCTGCATCTCCACAACTTCCAGATTCAATGTCTTTCTGAGTCAGTGTTCCTGCTGATGCTCCCCAATGCCAATGAAGTTGAAAGTTAGGAGACTAGATCTCTCACAAGATCGCAGCGCGTTTTTACTATCTTGCTGCATGATCTTCGAGGGAAAAGAGGAACTAGCAGCTGCTCAGAACTAGTGAGTATAGCTCAGGTCACTGATTAATGTCCAGAAGACACCACCCATCTATCATTGGGACCAAATTAATATTCAAGCATTTGTCCCCAAAGGCAGTTTCTATTTAGTCTTGCTCTAATGATCATTTGAAAAAAAGAAAAACCTCCTGATTTAAGCTGTGACACATATAAATGAACTGCCTAACCCTCAAAGTACAATGTGGACAATATTTTCCAATTTATAGCATCATACTGTGCTTCAAACCAATTTGACACAAGGGGTATTACTTTAAGATCGAGGTCAGCAAACTTTTCTGTAAAATCCTTGATCCTAAGTTTTAGGCTTTGCAGACGACCTGTGGTCTGTTATATACTCTTCCCCAGTCTCACAATTGCCTTCAAAAGGTAAAAACAGTTCTAAGCTCATGAACTGTTAAAACACACACACACACACACACACACACACACACACACACACAACCCACAAAACAACAAAACAACCAAGTGTGAGACAGACCACAGTCCAGAGGTTGCCAACTCCTACTTCCCACTCTGAAAAGCTGAGTTCATTGTAAAGAATCAATTCTTGCTAATATTTGTCCCCAGGAAAAGGATCGATGAGCAGCACAAATTGAGACAAAGATAAATGCAAATAACATCTCGAATAACACGTAAAAGTAGATAAAGGGTAAAGGGAAAAATGGTGATGCTATCTTCCAGAAGCCTCAAGAACCCCCTGGCTCCAGTGCTGTGGAGACTGAAAGATGGGGCCACCCGAAGAAGTGAAACCATGTGATTAAAACTCGTGATGCTTTTTCCCAGAAGGTTCTGGTCAGGATGCTCACTCAGAAGTGCTGCAGATCCTGGTGCGCAGAGCTTGCTGCATGCATCTCAACAGGAGCAGTGGGTAGCCCTTTGCTGCTCAACGGACGTTCCAGGCAAATCATGCTCATGGGAAGACATGGGACATAGCAAGACCTAAGCTGAGTGGCAAAGGTGATGGGAACAGGGGAAGGACAGGAAAGGGAAGATGCATGTTGCTTTAGGGACTCACCACCCTTCCCTGCCCTCCCTTCGCAAATCCCCGCAAATCCTGTCAGTGGGGAGATACATGGCTACAGAGGCCCCTGGAAGGACGGCCAAGATGAAGCCAGGAGGGCCTATCACAGGCCTACGTGCACCAGAGAGACCATGCTGAGCGCTCCAAACGGCTATGAGCAGAACTGTGCCCTGTCTGTCGCATCTCTGTGAGGCCTTCTCCTGTTGGCCTAGTGTGTAATGAAGGTTTCAATTTCCCAGACCAATGGGCCTGGTCTTCAAAAACTATCAGCCAAGAGTTCTTTCTGCCCTTCCTGCAAAGAAATTTTGACTGAACATGGAACTGCTCATTAACCTTTGCTAACTCCCTAGATAGTCAAGCTCTAATTACTTCCAAATGAACCCATTTCTCTAAGATGATAAAGACAGAAGAATTTCCCTCCACATTTAATATACACTATTCCTGCAAGTAGCATTCTTTATATGGACTCTGGAGAGGATTAAGCTTTAATGTAGGAAGTCACTCAGGAAGCGTTAGTAATTGGGCTTCTATTGTTCTAACTAATGGGCTCCACATCTGTGCAGAAATATGTACCCCCAGCCCCACCAGGTCCTCATGGAAGTGGCAGTAGCTGCCACTGCTCCTGGATGTTGTTACCTGACTGATATTAAAAGGCTGTGTGGGGCTCAAGATGGCGCCAGAGGTGGTCTTTAACCCTGAAGAGCTTGGTTCAGGGGTGCGGGCTCATCCCCTCATTTGCCTAGGGTGCAAGACACCATAGGTGCTCACAGAATACCTTTCTACTGGAGCAAAAACGGATCCCCTCACCTCACCCAGATCAAAAGGAAGTTTTGAGCTTATCAGGCCAGTGACTACTGACTGATCATCTTCCTGGTTCTTCAGACAACATCACACCTAGTACAGAACCTTCCTTCCTTTCATCATCGAAATAGCCATCGCCTCACACCTACCCAAGATCACATACCTAAACACCTGCCGTATCACGATAAATGGCAATGACCTTGGAAAGGCTGAAAGCACACAGATTCTTATGAGACAGTAGGCAGATGACAAGAAGGATGAGAGCTACCAGTATGATATATCAAAAAAAAAATGCATCATGTAAACAAAAATACCAAACCTGATGGACTGACATCTCATTTCAGACCGTGAGCTTCCTAGAACTCATTGTAGAAACCCAAAATCAAAATATTTTACTATGCAGAAGGAAGCACAGTATTGGCAGAGGAGTCAATCTAAGACTATCCATCCCTTTCAGACATCTAACAAGCCGGAATTTCCTAAGGGCTGGTCATCACAAACCCGGGTGATAGCTACTGACCAGGGCAGATCGCTGTGTAGTGGGAACTATTACACGCTCTGGAACAAAAGCATAAAATGAGCTGAAAATATTAAGTGGAGATTCAGAATGATTCTTCATGGATGCCTCATGTAGTCATAGTTTTGTTTAAAAACAGAATTAATTACTACTCATATATCTGATGACCTGAAATACTGGGAACCATTCTTTCAAACAAAATCGTCACTAAATTCAGTGGTTTAGCCATGATCACTGGCAAAAGGAATTTTCTGCCAACCCAGCTTCATGGCCTTCATGCTCCCTCATTCTTACATGAAGCGTCACAAGAGGCCCTAAACTCTGACATTAGAAATCAAACAGTCTGCAAAAACTGATATTCAAATGGCATCTGCTGCTGTTAGCCAATACATGAACATAGTACGATTTATAAACACAGAAGCTTTTAGAACACTTAACCTCAGAGGAGACCTTAAAAAAAAGCTAGGAGGCAGTTGTCACTCAAGAACCCTTTGTGCCGGGGCCCACGTGAACTACTAGATGTCACACAGCAATGCCATCTCCCTGGGAGCTAACATATCCTGCCACCGCGACACTAAGCATGTTATAAAGAAGAGCCAATAGGTCATCTGGTCAGGCTGCCATGGTGAGGGCATCATTGTTCTAAATTCCTGACCAAGGACTGTCAGAAAACCCAGCAGAGTCACAGAGAAGGGAAGGAATCGTTTGTTTTTGAATAGTCTCTAACTACGTGTCCCAAACGGGGTCAGACATGTTTCAAATGTTTGCCGTCTGTGAGAAGAGAGCTGTGGACCCATCAAAGCAATTGTGGCCTAAGCTCATGGTGTGGGGCACATGAGTTTCAAAGTCTCCCCACTGGAGGCAAGTCCGGAACACTGTCACCCTAAAAAAGGACAGGCATCCTCTGGACTTAGTTTTTCATGGTGACTACAATCATCAAAGCAGTGCAAGAAAGCGGGGAGACTTTTTGTTAAGTAGGATTGACAACACTCTCTCTTGTTCCTTCCTCTCTTGCTTGTTGCTAGAAAACAGTGCTTACTAGAGAAGTGGGGCTGCAGGCAGGAAAAGGGCAGGCAGGAGAAGCGGATGAAGCAGAACACTTAATGAGGGAGTCAGGGGCTCATGGTCTCCTGCGGGTGTGCAGCCGTCTTTTTTTCCTGTCTGGCTCGGGGAGGCAAGGCAAGCCTGCTTAGAGAAAGCCAACTCTACAAAGTTTCGACACATTCAAAAAAGAAGAGTGAAAATGCAAAGACATGCCACAGAAAATATGTACACGCCATATATCTGATAAAGAAAAGGTAACCGGCATATATAAAGACCTCCTGACAATTTAATAAGACAAATGTCCCAAATTTCAATGGACAATTTTAACAGACGTTTTGCCAAAGACAGACAGACAAATGGCTAATGGTCGTATGGAAAGGTACTCACCGTCATTAATCTGACCATATTGTCAAGAATGTCATGAAAATGGAGCCCTCATGTAATGCCAATTGCTGGTGGGAATATGAAATAGGGTTGCTACTCCTGCCTCTACCTCAGAGAAACAGAGACAGGGTCACACAAGAGACTTCCGTGCAAAAAATCACAGCAATCTATTTCTAACAGCCCAAAGCAGAAAATCTTCCAAATATGCATCATCGAGTGAATGAATAAAAGGTGGCAGGCTCTTCCAACAGAACTCTGCCTGTCAATGAAAAGGAACCATGTGTGGACGGATGTCAAGATCGTTCAACTTAGTAAAGGAAGTCAAAGGAAAGAGTATACGTTATGTGCTTCCATTTCTAGGAAAGGTTCAGGAAAGCAAATCACTGAATTAGAAAGCCTCTGAGTTCTGCCCTGGGAATGGAGGCATCAGGGACATCGTGCAAATGGACGCAGGGATTTTTTAGCATGATGGCACTGATCCCACACTCAGTCATGGTGATGGCTGCAGAACTCTAAATATTAGCTAAAAGCCACTGAGTTGCACACTTAAAAGATATGTAAATCAGACTTCATGCAGTTGTGCAAAAGACCTCATGAGAATGGTCAGAATCTTCCTTTTACATTTTAGTCAAAAATGTAGTGAAACTGCATCTTTATTCCTTGACTTATTCACCAAACACACACTGAATAATGAGCATGTCTCAAAATCACTTTGATTTCACCATCACACTAGATTTAAGTATCTGGCCTTTTCTAATGTCCCCAGGAATCTGGCAATAACAAGACTGTCTATTACCTCATGGCTTTGGATTAAGGACAAAATAGGGTGGAACAGGCAATGTGGAAGAGCTCAAGGACTGACACTCCTCTCTGAGGGGTCATGGGAAATCCGAAGACCAGATCTGCTCTTTCAGGCTGGCAGACGTGGGGAAACAATTCATCCAGGACTTTCCAGCAGAGACAGTCCAACAGGTGCTCAGAAATACTGTTACTACACCCAGAACCTGTAGGTTCTCTACACCCGCAACACCACCAGCTCTGGGATGCAGTTCTAAAACCCACCTCACTTCTTAACTGAATTCCTACAACATTAAACAAAAAGACGACGGATAGCACTAAAATTATAAATGCTTAACATCCCAAGAGAAGGCAGATTTGTCCAAGTTTAAGAAATGGGCAAACCCTGTACATTTTACTGTCTGCAAAAGCACATTTGTGTCTTGAATTTATTTGGTTATTTTACTGTGATTTTGCAATCAGGTACTATTAAAAAATAAAAACTATGAACTTGAAAAAAGAGAGTGTAGAAATTCCTGAAGGCAAGAAGGGAACGCTTGAGTTTTCTCCAATCAAGTCCCATGCTGTCTAAGATATATATTAATTTTCTTAAAGACAAAATGGTTCTAATGTCAGGACATCTACATTTAGACATTCTGCTCTTTCTTTTCATGCAGCACAATGGCACTGAATCTGTACTGCATGGAAACAGGACAGAGCACACACATGCCGTCGAAAGACTCGCGGCCGGCACTTCCAAACTACGCTCTTCAGACTAGGTTCTTATTGATGGAGGAATGAAGAAAAAGCTGAGCTTGAGAGAGAACTGGCTTTTCTTTCCATAAGACTTTAATCACCAATGTACTTGGCAAACATTATAGGGAGCTTTGCTTTGCAACTCACAGATGCAGGATGAATGCTTTCAAACTGCCGACTTTTATAACTTGAAAGGGCCCATTTTTAAGTTGTGACTCATTTATGAGCCTGGAAATGCTCTATCTGCATGTATGAATCAGACTCTGGAAGTCTAAGTTTACAAAGTATTACATTACCATCAACCGCAAATTACAAATCCATTGATGAAATGCTTTGAGTTTACTTAGCAACAGCTGAGACTTGAGTTGGTGAGAAATAATCTCATCATCCAGCATAGATATTAAATCAAGGTGCCACTAGATATTTCCTAGGCACTGCAATGCATGCTTTCTGACAGCTTTTACAACCATGGAAGAAACCTGAACACCACTAAACTGTTTCAAATATAAGTAAAGCTAGAAGAAACAAGTCATCTCTGAAGATCAGGACTTGAAAAGATTCTGAGTCTCCTGAAAACATCAAATAAAATCATGGACGGACATCAAGAAAACAAGTTAGTGCTAAAAAATGTAAGCTTTCATTTCACAGTCTCCTATTTAACCCTACCCAAATAGTAAAAATAATAAATAGAACAAATGATACTTGTATATTTCATCTATCTCTTCCTCCTTGAGAAACAAACTTACATCATACACAACAATGACAAAAAACTATTTTGAAATGAGAAACTTGAAAATTAGAACTTAGATGAACTATTCTAAACAGCTATTACATATTGAAACTTCAAGTTTTATTTAAATCCTGGTCTATACAGAGGAAGACATAAAAGTTTTTGATGGCAGAACAACATTTCACATTTAGTCACAAAAAGTAATGGCCACAATGCTGAATTAATTTCCAAGATGTAAATAACTTCCATTCTCAAGAATGGTTTTATTGGTTCTCAAGAATAAGGGAAGTCATTTTGCTTTATTACATATAAAATTAAGATGCCATTCAGGGCTCATAGTCAGCAGAAAGTGGAACCCCCAAATTATGTGTCCTCTATAAATTTGTATAAAAGAATGGAAACCAATGTAATTACAAAATACAACATTCTCACCCTATGAGAGCTTTCCTTAGACACACTCCTTCATAATACTGTCACGTCAGAAGACATAACCAACTTGGATGCTAAAAGGAGCTATTTTGATGAAACTTACATTGTATATAATTTTACTATCTGGCATCCTTTGACTGTGATTTGACCACAAAATACTATGTAATAATAAAATAAGTTTGAATTGCATCTTAGAAATAATGTGCCAAGCGTTAATAAAGAAAAAGCAATATAGGAGACTATTGGTGATAGAGATATAAAAGAGAGCGAGAGGAAAGTCTAACCTGAGTAGTGGAAGACATGAAACACACTTTTATGACACTGAAGAGTAGATTCTAAATACAACTGAAGCCGACTCTTTACTCTTCAGGTTGTCTTCCAGCATTTGAAACTTAAATACCACACTTATTTTTCATTTATTAGCTTTTAGTGATAGAATGTATTCTTAATCCATCTAAAATGCATTTAGACTACCAGAAGTTGTTCGAAACAAGTTCCATTGTTTATTTCTCTGGTTTCCTCACTTGGAAAAGGAGCAAACCAGTCTTAAGTCACTCGCAGAAAAACTTCCCTCTCACCTAATATGCACATTAGGTAATGCCTACTTAACAGTTCTTAGAGAGGAGACAGTAGACAAATAAGAAAAATCAGTTCGTTGGACCGCTACTGTCTCAACTAAGTGAAATCTTTTCCAGAGACAAAAGTCTGTACCTATCAACACATTATTTGCTCATCTGCTTGGTGACACTGACACCAAAGTTCCCAGCTCACCTTTATCTCCCCTCCTTCCTCTCCACCCCAAACTTGGCCCCTTATCCCACATTATAAAACTTGTAGCAAAAGGAAAATAAGGTGTTTTTTAACAAAGAAACACTTGTCTCAAACTGTGTAGAAAGTTGCAATCCCTCTCTATCAGCAAAACATCTGTAGGATGGGTCTTCCCCAAAATGTTCCATGGGCCTCTTTCAAGTTACCCAGAGGATTTTCCCAGTATTTGTACCTGGGTCTACGGAGCTAAAATTCATGTAGGCCCTGTTTGTCTAAAAAGAAGCAGTTACCCTTCCCATAGATACTCTGACGTACAGTCATCTCCATAAAAAACCTTTCTTCTTTTTTTTTAATCAGAGACACCTAATCTTAAGGCAAGACAAATATCTAGAAGCAAGATTCTGTCATATGAAGTCATCCCTCATCTGAAGACTCCCTGTTTCTCTCTGCATGATGCCCTAGTCACACTTCCCAGCTAGAAATCTCCCATCTGTCCCAGAAATTCTCCACACACATGGTCATTTGTCCTGTTAATCCCGTCTGGTGTTTGCCCCACCGCTCTGAGAAGAACCTCGGAGAGATGGCGGTTCTCCTCGTCACCCTGACACATCAGTACTGACTCTCTTCAGTGCTGTTTCCCAGAAGACATGGACAAACAAAAGCTCTTTCCCCATGGGGACATCCCCCCGGCCCTCGCAGTCACGTATTAAGTGCTCTGCGAACTCTGATAGTAAAACACACACACACACACACAAACATCGCCTCAATAAAAAACAGCAGAACAAAATGTGTGCCTTTGTGTAAGACAGCACCGGCCCACAGCGTCCAGTCCCACCTCACCAGCTGCCCAGCCAAAGACACTTGGGTTGAACACTCGCCTGCGTGCTACGAAACCCATTGAGTCTCATAAGACACAAGACATGATGCAAGAATTCCCAATTTTCACAGTCCCTAGTCTGGGAGTGCAAACTTCTTCTAAGACAGAAATGGTCCTGAGCTTTCCTCCTGATACATTTGATTACATGCCTTGGAAGGTACCCTTGAACCTATCTATCTAGCTATCTACATATATCTATAGGTAAACAGATAGATATAGATAGATACCTGGAAAGGTTTAGGCAGAAGTAAAAGTGAATAGGAAGACAGGTGAGAGAAAGAAAGAGCACATATTCATTTTTATTTAGCTGTTCACCTTGGCTACTCCCCTTGGTCTCTGGTCTTGAACCTGGGTCTTGGGGATACACGTGGACTACACCTGAAAGACTTAACTGTTAAGCCACCAGGACACACCTAACTTGAGATGTCTTAACATTACGCCACACATCCAAGCAGATAGTGATCTTTCCAGGCGTGATGTCCACCTCGACACAAGGCCAAGCGAGGACCTGAGAGAGAAAAGGGACTCTGTGGTCTGTTTGGGAACAGTCTCCCCTGACAAATGTAGGCCCCTGACAAATGTAGGCCACAGAAACAAGACCAGATAACTTGACCCTTGGCTTCCTCCTACCTTTCACCACCCCCAAAAAAGGAAAAGAAAGAATATGGAGTTCCTGTTACTTATAGGTCAATCAGAGGTGTATGATCTGCCAGGAAGAGTAAAATCACCAGGAACAGATATCGCTATAGGATGCCTTCCTCATTAGTGCAGAACATTTTCCAGAAATCTCTGGGAGTGCTGTGCTTAGTGGAAGGGCAGGGATCAGACTGCAAAGCAAATTTTTCCACAAAGCCGTAGGCCGACCTCTCTTTCAAAAGATCTCCTTTTAAAAATATTCTTCTGATTTCAGTGAACTCAGATGAGAATTTCTTCAATGCGAATCCCCCTTTAAATATGGAGAGAAGCTTGGATGAACCAAACATGGACCTGATGGGCTTCATTTGTATTCAAATCCCAATCAAAGAAACAGGAGAGTTGTGGATTAAAATGAGTAGAAAATTAACATTTAAGCAGTGCAAGATTTAGGTGACAGAGTCTCCATTTGCAATTTTGTGAAAAATAAAGCTTTCTTTTACATCCTTGTTTCTCCTAGGCCTTATGACATCATGTAACGGCCAATCTGGGCTTTGCATGCAGCCAAGTGGTAAGGGAGAAAAACGAAGTGTGGGAACTCTTCGTTCACAGTAACAGGTGGTAACTTTTTTCTTTTACACGTGCACAATTATAAAATGTTACCTCTGGACTAGGAAAGTCTATCAATCCATTTTAGTTTGCAAATGAAGAAACCAAAGCAACAAGAACAACGAAAACTGAGCAGGAAGGTGTGACTGAAGTCCCCGGGCCCTTATATTGCACAGCTGAGACAAAGTCCCTTGTCCCATCCAACTGGGTCTCTGCCCCCATGCCACCACACTCCAGAGTTATTCCTTTTATGTAACTTCCAGCTACAGACTCTCACTCTTGATATGAAATGGACAATTTTCACTTCTTAGTGCCACTTTCTATGAAAATGAGATTCATTGCACAATCTAAGCTTATTAAAACACACACACTTCGGACTGCTAAGATTTGGCACAGCTTACTCCTGGCTTTCTGTATTCAGGGACAAGGCGCTCAAACAGCTAACCATTTGTGCAAAGAAAAGGTGCGGGAGATGCACGGTTCTGAGGCTACTTGACTGAGTTGGCCTTGGGACGCAAAAGCAGGAGGGACCCCCTTACAGCTGCTTCTGCTGGCCAACTGCTTCCCCTCCTTCATGGCTACTTTGTTACATGTAACATTTAAGAGTAATCTTCAAAAAGGAAATAGGTATATCAACTTGGGTTTTTCTGGATTCCGTCTTCACATTTTATAAGCGCATCTGCTCTGAAAATATCATAAGCCTCTAAATGCCATGACCGCTAGGAAACAAAGCGTTAGCTTCAGAAGGTTACCTTTCTTTAAAAAGAAAACCTGGGTTCCTCCAATGCCATTTTTCAGTAGAGAAGTTCTCAGAAAAGGCTCAGCTGCATGTTATGAAAAGCTAGTCACTACAGTGTGGCAAGCTGGAGGACTCGACAGATGGGTCCCAGCTCCCTGCCCTGACTCCGGCATAAGGGTCATCCTCTTAAAGCAAAAGCAGCAGCCGTGAGGTCCCCGGCAAAGCCAAGACTGGGAGGCAAGGCAGGGGCGGTGAAAGCACAAAGTCAAGGGGCTTAAGCTGACTTGCGCTGACTTGAGACGGGGCTGAGGAAATCCTGCAGCACATTTGCACTGAGAAGCGCCCGCACCCCAGTCTGGGCATCAGGACCTACGTGGACCCAGACGATGACAGCGCGTGTAGGGGAAGGAGAGCTTCCAACACTACTGCACACAGGCACTTAGAGTCCCAGGTTCCCTCTTGGGCTCTGCGTGACGGGTGATGCCCTTTGCCAACCTGGCAAGGTTAGGGAGAGCTTTTCTGGGAGCTTCGTGTCTGGAGACGCTCACACCCGGTCTGTGGCTGAGCGCGTGCATGGATGATTGTTCAGAGAAAACAAAAATTTACGTAAAGTTCCTGAAGTCGGTGGTCCGCGCGCCCCACCCGAATGGCCCTTCAGCGACCCCCTCCCCAGTTTCTGGTTACGTGCAGAATGCGCGTCAGCTCTGCGGGGCCACGCTCGGAAGTGCGCGCGCAGCCGACGTGACCTGGACGCTTTAAGGAGAGCTTTTAAAACGAGAAGCCAAACCAAAAAGAAAAAGGCATCTTGGGGGAAAGAAAAAAATATATACAGAGATTTAAAGGTTCAAACGAGTATCATTAACCTATCCAGAGGAAGAAAGTAGCACATCTATAAAAGAAAAGCATGATATTAGTTTGAATGAGCACTCAGCGATCAAAAATGAGGCGCAGGAAATAACGCAGCAAAAAGAGAGAGAAAATCCCAATAGAACAGAAACTGAAAAAATTGAGGTTATTTTTCCAGCGACGGAAAACATGGAAGAAATTAAGAAAATTAAAGAACTACTATAGGAGGTCACTGTCCACACAGCAGCAGCAACCAGCAAATGGGAACCAAGATAACTAAATAATTCAAGAAAAATTCTATAAACTGAACAACATTCATTCCAAGATTGAATTAAATTCCCTGTATATTGGATTAATATATATTTGTACTAAGATACATCCTAGTATAATTCCAGAACATTGACACTAAATGTTCCTGGGGGAAAAAAAAAAAAAAAAAATTAAAAAAAAAAAAAAAAAAAGAGAATGCTTTGGGGCTGCAGGACCCCCAAATGCCAGAGGAAAAGCAAGCCTTCCAATATTTTGAGGAAAATGATTTCCAATCTAGAATTTTCTATCCAGATGGCTATCAATTAAACACAAGAGAAGAATAAAGATGGTCAAGCTGTAAAAGCACAAGTCTCTCACCTGTACCTTTTCTTAAAGTTCCTTGAAGACGGATTCTGCCAAAAGGAGGGAAAAAGTGAAGAAAAAGGGAGAAATAGGGGTCAATAAAAGGATATTCAACACACATAAATAGTCAAAGGAAACCTCCAAGCTGATGGAGAAGTCAGAAAATCCCTAATAATCATTTCTCCAGGTTACATGGACTGATTGCCCAATAGATGTGAATGTAAAAAAAGGATATTACATAACGCGGGAGAATTTAGAGATGACTTAGCAGTAAGTATACAAAGATAAAGCAAAGAAAGAAAAGAAGAAAAAGAAGCATCTAAAGCAACACAATTATTAATTACAGAGAAAACAAAGCAGACTTCGTAGAGGAAAGGCAAACTGCATTGATTTAGAATGCTTCATGGTCCAACTGCAGCACCAGAGGACAGTCTCAGGGATGGATATGTCAAATTCTTTGGGAGGAGGACAGAGTCATGAAAGGAGTATTTATGAAAGAGGGAAAGAAAACTTAAAGCCACAACTTCAGTAAATATCTAGATGAAAAAAATCAGATGTAGCATATATACAATTTCATTTCAAAATATGGAAATTAACTACCAAAGGAATCACTAAAAGAATTTAAAGTGATTGTATCTGGTAGGTAGAAATGGGGGAGGGGTGTTATGTGTTTGCTGCTTTCGGCAACAATTTTCATAGATACTGTTCTTCATTAAACTATGCGCATATATAACTTTGACTTTCAAAACGAAATTTTAAAAGATCTAGTGACCACAAAGATCAACATCTGAACAGTCAACAGTTCCAGCAACTTCTAAATAATTCCTGTCGGGGCTCATTTCAAAACTGCATTTTCATAGCCAAGGTCACACGAGGCTACCCGCCTCCATTAGGGTAGAGCTCCTCCACCTTATGTAATAAATCCATTTTTGTTTGTTAAATGGCAAGGTTAATATCATTGAGATGATAACGGGTTCATTCCGGCTCATGGAGCAGCTTCTGAAGTCCGAGAAATGGTGGCTTCAGACCACCAGAGGGCTTCAGACAATAAGACAAATGCACACTGACTTTTTCAGAAAGTGTTGGGAGCTCAATAAACCGAGTGTGTGTATCTATTAACCGCTCATCATGTAATCATGTGAACATTAGTATAAATAGGCACTATCGTCAACAAATCACTTGGAGATATTCCCTGAAGTTCAGAACTCTTGCATCATTTTTTTCACTAGATTTCTGGCTCCTCAATAATCAACACTTATGGCACGTCCTGGCGGCCTAGTGGTCTAGTATTCCTGGGAGTGGAGCAGGTCACATACATCCCAAGGTCCCAGGTTCAAGACCTAGGCCAAAGGGGGCGGGCGGGGGGACGGGGGCCATGAGGGAGGGAACAACCAATGTGAAAACTGAATAAAAATAGAGTGCTTCCTCTTCTTCTCTCTTCCTGCCTGCCTGCCTACTCACCTTCATACCTGCCTGCACCTTTTCTTTAAAAAAAAAAAAAAAAAAAAAAAAATCAACAGTGACAACCATCGAGACACTGAAATGATTCA
>RJWH01007664.1:0-37931 GCA_004363575.1 Solenodon paradoxus | reverse complement strand
ACAGGCAAGAAGAGAGGAGGAAGAAGCGCATTTTAGTTGTTCATGCTGGTTAGTTACCCCCAGACCCAGGCCAGGAACCCAGGGGTATGTGGCCTGTGCTCCTTCTGAGGTGACTGAGCTAACCACTGCTCCACCGGATTGTATTTTTAAAATGCAATATTAGATTGGATCTCTGTTCCAGCAATCTAAAGTGAGAGGCAAGGATAGAGAAATCCATAATACTATAATCAAATTAATCCTCTGGTAAGTGGCTGGAATAAAAAAAACAAACTAAAATTTCATGATTCTAAAATGTATAAGGTCAGTTGAAGTCTATAAATGCTAGGCTGTAATCGCTTTTAATCCTTTAGGCAAAAGAGTAATATTGGGACACTGTCCAAATTGGGACTGATTACCTGAAGATTCTATAAGTCCTGCCCCTACTTATGGCTCCAGGATGGAGCATGGTATTGGGCACACAGCGGTCACCCCATCTACCAACACAATAAATGGCCATTAGTAAGTGAATAGATTCATGAAAAGGAAGATCCTTAAATAACAACACTGTTTTCTAAAATACCCTTAATAATCTAACTCATTTTGTTGTTTATGATTACTTAGTCTGCCCTTAAAATGCATATTTTTCTTGCTGTATGACTTACCTACTCATTAAACCAAACATGTTTTTATTTTAACCAATGATAAATATTTCTGTACACGACAAATCTCCCCATGTAATGAAAGAATCATTAGGTGTCTGAAACTATAATTTATACTCCTTAGAACAGTGAATTTCAAACTTTATGCCACTGAAACCCTATGTAGCAGTCAAAACACAAAACAATTACCAATCAAGCTGATATGCATAGGGAGGTGGCCTTTGGTCCTATCCTGAATACATCTGTCCCCTAACTTTACATCTCTCCTCGCACTCCACTGCACAGATCTCCTGGAGTTTCCCAAGGCAGTATTTGGAACTGCTGCTAAGACTGACTTCCACAAGGATAGAGAAGGGAAGCTGAGTTCTAGCTCAGGATGGGGAAGTAACCATATGGATTTGGAACTGGACAATAGAGATTGACTTGAAAGAATGTATCACAAGGTAAAATAAGCAAGGGTTACAATCAGATTAGGTGGCTTCCTAGAATAGCACAGTCTGTGCTCCTGTCCCTGGCGGCTGCCTTAGCAGAAACACACAACCAGCAACACTGTACTCAGATTACATTGGTACAGACCCTGTCAACACCTCCAAGTGTGGGAAGTACTTTTCTCCCTATGCACGTTCCCACCTGCACATCAGTATTTCCTTCTATAGCTTATCTACCTGAAACACTGGGTGGATACAACTGCGAGGAAATCACTATGCATCCTGGTTCAAGCAGAAGGTCTAACCTCAGGAGGTGGTGATTATCTCTAGTGCACAAGATAGGTCACACGCTGCACACATATATGAGATTCCTTGAAAGCCACATACCCTGCTTCAGTGCACTGCTCACAACCCTTGGCCATGAGCAAACACTGTAGAAAAAGGAGGACATTTCCACCCCAAAGTAAAGTGAAGCACAGTACCCAAAGCATTCTCTGGGAATGTTAGCTGTCAACGCATATTGGACTACATTCTCACCAAGAATGAAAGCCACACAATATTTTATCTGTGTTTTGATTATTCACAGCCTTCTTTTCTCCCTAGACATATCCTTCAAGTTCCAGAATGAATGTCACTTCCAGCATGAAGCCTTCTGGTGGAAGTATCTAGATTGACCCATACACTAAACGGAACTAAAACTTTCTATCTAGCAGCTACTAAAATAGCATATTCAGGCTAGTTTCATTTAAACAAGCATTGTGATAGACCAAGGCAAGTAGTACAGTGCTTTGGTTGGACCAAGCCATTGAAAAGCGCTCTTTTCAGTGTTTTCTTCAATGCCTTCTCTTCTCTCAGGCCATCATTGGCACGTATCATTTCTATTGCATCTCTTTTTAACTGCTTACTTTTGCTTCTTGAATTTTTCTAAAATATTTTTTTTGCCTCCCAAATCAGATTGGAGGTAACTATAGACCAGATATCATATAATATATACTAGGGAACCATTAGTTCTAGGTCAAATTTTTAACAATCAACCATATAGGCAAGAGCTAAGAACATTAACTTGATTCACCATTGACTTGTCTCTTTATTTCCACATTCATAAAGCCAATTGCTCACTGAATACACTGGCTAACTTCAATGTTTAATAGCCATCTCAAAATTGGCATGTTCATAAAATGACTCTAGATTTCTAATCCTACTATAAGTCCAAACTGACTTTTCTCAAATATTCCTTATCTTAGAAAAAGGCACCACCATTCACTCATTCGTTCCATACGGAAACCTAAAATTCATCTATCATTCCTTGTCTCATCTCCCACATCTAATCCATCAGTTAATGTCATTAATCATACTTAAAACATATATGACAAATTCAACCACTTTTCATTATTTCTGTTCTCACTCAAGAGTTTAAATCAGACCATCTTCTTCTGCCTATAATGTGCCAACATCTCATAACTGAGATCTCTGCTTCTGCTGTTCCATTATAGTCCATTCTTTCATCATCTTCCCTGTCTTCTTACCTACTTTCTTTACATCTCTCCTCTAGAATCTCTACAGTTTGCCACTGTTTCACTTAATTTATGATGCTTAAAACCTGTAGGTAGTACTCTTTTCATTTTTGAGCATCATAATTGCTTAGGTGAAAGATAGCTTTAATCAGTTTTCCCCTGACTTTCACCTAAGCAATTCTACTTTTGAACCTCAGTGTAGAATTCTCCCAACTTGTTCAGTTTGGCTAATCATTCTAGATGGTTAAGATATTTTTGGCCTTTGATTTTATCACTCATGACGTCAATCCCTTACAACTATCCTCTGTTTTTTATCAGGTACTTTCTGGCTTCAGTAAAGTCACTAATGAGAATGAATGAACGAGACCATGACTAAAAGGGCACTTCCATATTGGAATACAACTGGATCAGGTTTGTTACAAATTTGATCTTCTCTTTTCTACTCGTTATATATGTAGATGAATCAGTCATTAAATATATTTTTCACATTACGAATAACTTTAATAGTTTTAAGAAAAATGTAATTTTCTTTAAGCTTTTCAACTCATAAAAGGCACAAATTTGAAAAACTGGAAAGAACATTCCTTTTTCTTTGATAGGAATCAATGGTATTAAGATGTAACCTAATTTATAAGTTTAATATAATCCCAATAAAATATCAACACATCTTTTATAGTGAGATAAGCTGTCACTGAACCTCATGTGGAAAAATTAACGCTGACCATGGAAACACAAAAATGAAAACCAATGAGCAGTTAGTAGGCTTGCTAGAAAATAAAATGATACATCTCTAGAACTGAATATATGTCATACTAGTACATCAACAGAGACTACTGTAAAAGGACAGAAATAGACTCAAGTAAATAGAAAGCATTAGCATATAGTAAAGATGAGATCTTGAATAAATGCAGCAAAGACAGATTTTTTGATAGATGTCTCTGGGACAAAAGGCAGTCATTTGGAAAAGATCAAATAGATCCACACCTCACTCTATATGTAAGTTCCAAATGTATCAAAGATCAAAATACAAAGTAAAACTATAAAAGCATGAGAAGAAAATATGGGTGAATTCCTCTTTAACTGAGTCATAGTAAGAGATCTTCTAACTAGAAATTCAAATTCAGAAGAAATAACACAAATGGTTGTTAAACCTCACTATATAGCAATAATAAAAAGAAACTTAATGAGTATCACTAAATAACATAATAAAAAATCAAAAGATACTTGACAAACCAGAAGAAATAGCTACAATATGTGCACCAGAATAAATGGTGAACAACCCCAATATAATCAGCAATTCTTAAAATTTGAAGGAAAAAAAGACAAATTCCAGGTAGAAAAAATGCCCCCAAATATAGATAGCTCACACGAAAGATACTAAAATGGCCTTTAAAGCTTATGAAAAAAGTTCACCCTTATTCAGAATTAAGAATATGCAAATTAAAACTACATTAAGAACCTACTTCTTACCTCTCAGATTGGCAAAAATTAAAAAACACAACACATTTTTTTCAATGAGGTTGTGGAGAAACAGGCACTCTCATATACTGCTGGTGGGAAAGCAAATAGCTACAAGCCTGATAAAGGGAATACTTAACTAAAGTGAATATTAACTATCTTTACAACTGGCAATCCCTCTTATCAGAATTACCCTAAACATATACCTCCAATGATAGTAAAGTACATTAGCACAAGATTATTACAGCATTGTAATTGCAAAAAAATAGGTAAAAATGTTGCGATATAGGATACTATCATTGTGATTTTTCTGCAAGTCTGAAATCATGTAAAAATTACAAGTGAAAAAAAAATTTGCCTCTAAGGAGACCTTGGTGATTTTATCAGATTTTTTAGAACTGCCATTCATAGTATCCATCTTACATTGCATTTTAAAAATTGAGAATAAAGGCTTTGAACATAAAAGTGAACAGAATATTTAGCAAATCATTAATCACACAGTTATAGTCTTCTCCAGACTGACAAAAAATTCAAGAAGTCAGTCAGTTAACAGTATTTATGTTGAGAATTCCTACTGTGTGGAGAGTGTCCCAGGAGGTTCTGTATGATATTAGGTAAAAGTGATAGAAGTGGTCTGTTACTCCATGTCTCCCTAAAACTGCTTACTGCATACCTTTGAGTCCTGCTTACCAGGATTGAGGTAGACTGTTAAGGTGGTAAAAGCATGACTGCAGGACAGGCCCCTAGTCTTTGTTACTCAAGTTTCCTACAGATTGATGACATCATCAGCATGGGTCAAATTAAGAATCTAAACTAGCTTCATTTGAAATTCAAACAGTAACATCATGACCGGTGACTCAATCCTTTTACAATGCAAAGGCCATCTGTGAATCTCTCTCCTGGATAAATTGGCAGACTAAATTTTATAAAATTTTGCTAGTTCTCTATAGGGAGCTTGCATACTTTCCCTCTTAAAGAAATGTCAGGGTATCAGGATGCTGTAAAGGCAATATGTAGAGAAATGGATGGAAATTAGGACAGTTATAATCGCTAAGGTCTCTTCCCACTGAAAGCAACATGATTATATGGTTTAAATCCTCTGAAAAATTTCTGATCCATCTTCAAGAAGAAGTAATTATACATGTTGCCTTTACTCCTCCTCCAGTTTTGTATTCAGTCCACTGGAGTGACATTAAAGAGGTACATGTTTGTCTACAATAAGGGCTGGAGAACTTTTGCTATGAAGAATCAAAGAGTGTCTTAGACTTTGTGGGTCTCTTTTTGTTCCTACCCCATTCTGGTGTGGTGGCACAAGCAGTCATAGACGACATGAAAGTTAATGGGCATGGATGTAGAATATAAAGAAATGGAGCAAAAACCAGACAAAACAAAAACCAACCCTCGGACATTGACAATAGCACTGAGGTTACCAGAAGGGAATGGGTTGGGGTGGGGGGTAGAAGTAAGTGGTGATGGGATCCAATGGATAGTGGTGAAAGACTTTTGATAATTTGGTGGTGGGTATGGTGTGTTATCATATATCATGGATGATGAACCTACACATATGGGCTTATATTACTTTGTAAATCAAAACACCTCAACAAATATTTTTACGTTTAATTGAAAAAGGAAAGTGCATGGCTGTAAATGTGAGTCAATACAATTTCAGTTACCAAAAGAGATGATGGGTAGGATTTGGCTTATGGGTTATCATTTGCTAACTCCTCATCTAAAGCATTCAAGACAGATGCTAGATCCTAAGCCATAGTGTCCAAAGTTTGAGCACATTACCTATAATATTCAAAGGTAATCAATAACTAGTAATTGAATGAGTATATAGTCAAATACAGGTCAGAGTGTATGACCATCCCTAGAAATCTCTACACATCTCATTTCTTGTAGAATGTAAGGTATAGAAATAACTTAATCATAATTTCAATCCAATTATAAGCATAATATCTGAATAACCTCTATAACATTCCCAAGTCTCTGTCCATTTCAGCTTAAGTATCTCCTACAACAGCAAATTCCCCACATATTATGGTACCCCAATTCACTGTTAGGGAAGTACCTCTTCAAAGAATTTCTTACACTGAGTCATAATGAGCCAAAGACAATAACCTTAAGTTGGCCCCGGCACCTCCTAATCACACTCCTAACATCATAAAACATGGGCCAGAAAGGACTATAGATTTCACCCAACTTGGGGGTCCTCATTTTACAAATAAAAAGTAAGGCTCAGTGATATCTGGAGAGTTGTTCACAGTAGCCTAGACTGCCCATAGTAGACAACTGGTGTGTGCTGGCATCCGTGACTGGATTCTCGGCAGATTGTGGGAAAATAAAACATTTCGGTTTACTAGTACTGCAGTATTTTCTGTCTTCTCCTTTGGACAAATACTTTCCTAAAATGACTATTAAAATGAAAGGATATACATTTCTCTACATCCAACCAGAAATGTGAATTAGGATACAGTGGAGGGAACACTGGACTAGGAATGAGAAGACTAGCATATTGCATTTATAGCCAACTTAGTAAGCTTATGTGGGTTAATTGTTCAACCTCTTAAGGTTTAAATTAAGCCCCCTATTAGTTCTATGACTCAACGCTTCCAATAAAGAAATAACATTTCAAAGAAGAGCCTGGGCACTTTTTTCCATAATCTTAATTTCTTTGATCTCAGAAAACATTATACCTTCTATAGTAGTTAAGGTCATGGGCTTCAAAGTCTTAAGTTCAAATCCCAGATCTGCTACATCCTTTTCTTTTTTGTAAACTGGGTGCAAGGCATTTAGACTTTTTGAGGTTCGGTATCCCTGT
This sequence comes from Solenodon paradoxus, assembly GCA_004363575.1. Lineage (NCBI taxonomy): Eukaryota > Metazoa > Chordata > Mammalia > Eulipotyphla > Solenodontidae > Solenodon > Solenodon paradoxus. The sequence continues at coordinate 31,072 of RJWH01007664.1, read as the reverse complement.
CTGTAAATTGAAGTTAATAGTACCCATCTCACAGGGTTATTTTGTGGACAAGAGATGAATTACATAAGTAAGATAGATAAATGATAAGTTGAATATGCCATTAACTTAAGAATTCTGAAGGGAAAAAAGCAAGCTATAAACTTAAAGTGTAAGACTGGGTGTAGGTATCGGTGTGGATAAAGGATGCCTCTAACCATTATCAAACAGAAAGTTTTCCTAGAAATGGAGCTTCCCAATGACAGTCCCTATATCTTTTGCCCTCATGTCACAAAATTGTCAGAATCTTTCTGCATGATTTCTAGTCTCTCGATCTTTAAGACTTTTATTCACAAAGCTATGGTTCAAATGTGGAAGGCCTCTTCAGTATTTGCTTTCAGCATTCTGGTTTTAAAATGCAACTTTAGTAGTGATGGTCAGTAGCTTTTTAGTAAGTATGTAATTATGTTGGAATTATTTATGGCCAACAAATTCTTCACCCAAATTCAAAACTTTTAATAATAGAACATGATTCTAAGCAATATTTATAATTATTGTAAATGATGCTTATTTCTCCATTCATGGTGTAGGAAACATTGCTTATTTTGTTTTAGGAAAATCTATGTTATGTTAATAATACTCATTACAAACTGCTTATTGCATTCACAAAAACTTCAACCAATAACCTGAAGATGTGATACTGTAATTTGCACTAAAGAATAAAAACAGCCCTAACAAGTTAGGTCAAGTGTCTTATTAGATCAAAGATCAAGTCAAGCATTGAATTCAAAGATTCTGCCACTTCAGTATTTTGGAGACACTCAGCTTTTCAAGATTTAATCAAATTGTGTCCCTAGGAAACAAGCAAAATCAAATAGAAATTAAAATATAAATGGTACGGAGACATTGATTAAATTGAGATAACTTTGATTTATAAAGTTTTAGATGTGCAGGTTCACTCTTCATTTAATATAAGATAACACACCACACTCACCACCAAATTTCTAATAGTCCTCCACCACTGTCCATTGGATATCCACTGCCATTTGCTCCCACCCCTCCCGCTCTGGTAATCTAAGTTCTATTGTTAATGTCCAAGGGTTAATTTTTGTTTAACACAAAACTTGTTTTATTCAAACAAATAGTTATAAGGTAAGAAGGTTGTAAGGCAGATAGCATAAAGAATTTTAAAGAGGTAGCAACAAGGAATTTGTCCCCAAAATCTTATCAATGGTGATCAGATTGAATAACTGAAAAAATTAAATAAAATATAATTTCAGGGTTCCAAAAAGAAAAAATAAATCAGATTATTTAACCCCCACAGCAAAACTATCAGGTTCAGAATGTCAAAACATTGAGAAAACGTGTAAGAGCACGCGTTCTAGTTGATTTCAGAAAACAAAAATGTTAAAGAAGAGGATTAGTAAAATCAGGGATGTAGTACACTAAATCAAAAATTTTAATTATTATTTGTTTTTATATTAATTATATTAGTTATTTTAGCCCTATATCAGAATATTTTCTATGAGATTTTTGTTTTCTGCAACATGAAACCAAAGCAGGCCTCCAAATGGAAATGATTTTCTTAAAATGGTCAGATGATTGTTTTGAAGCCAGGTCTTACTCAGTCAGATTACTCATTGATTGGGTAAGTTGACTTCTCCATAAGAATCTTCAGAGAACAGATAACTATGTACAATATTGCTCACCTTGCTTCTTCCTGACTCGATCTTGGCATTCACATTCATAAAAGAAAGAATGATCAACTGAAGTTAACAGTTGTGAGATAAAGCATCTTCTTAACTCTTGAGGACATTAATAACTATTTTCACATTGAAGGAAGTCGAGCTTGTTCTGCAGGTGCCAAGGAGGGGTGGGGTGGGAGGAGAGTAAAATCAACTAGCTGTTAACAATAAAAACCAACTTTCACTCTTTTCATGTCTACTAATGCTTATCGCCATCCCAATAGGAATATTATGATCATTTTACTTATGTGCACCCTAAATTTCAGAGAAGTGAAATAAAAAGTGCAAGGTCAAATATCTGGTCAGTAGCTAAATAGCTGATCTCAACCACTGTGCTCAAGATAGAGCTATAGACAGTATTGAAATGACATAAGCAAGGATAAAAAGAGGACATTTGGATGAATTTGTCTTTTAGGTCTCATCTAAACGTGATGTTACCAGCAACTGAAGAAGTATGTAGAAAATCTGCTTTGGAATGAAAGATCTGATGCCCTTGCAGGAAAAGCAAAATAGAGTCTTTAGGATGTCTGTAGCCAATGCCTAAGATGTAAATAAACTACTGGCTGCTGCAAGGTTGCTGACCTCAAAAATAAACAACCCAGTCTCTTAGCTAAGTGAGCCCTGCATGCTTCCTCCCACCTCAATCAATTTCTTGCCTACCAGCATCATACTCCTGACCCTGCCAAGGGGATTAAGGCTGAACTAATTGAATTCTCATTTTGTCCACAACTCTGCTAAATGCCTGAAGTCATGCTTTGCATCTTGGATGAAAGGGTATGTTGATGATAATGTCTGTCTCCAAGTTTGCTAAGTGGCCACACACACATTGAACAGGGAAGATGGCAGAGTTGTCTTTTATACTGATGCCAAATCACTAAAATCATTCATGTCCTCTCAAAGAGATGAGTGAAGCATAGCTACAAAAGAATTCTGTTTATTGGAATCAATTATTTTTAAAAGGCTTCCTTGCCCTTATAATCAAGAAGCTGATCATTTCTTTTTCTTAGCATCAATTGGAACAAAAAGCAGTGAACTGAATATCATATGAATTTTCATCTATAAGGTATCCAAGAAAGGAACATTGGTATTCTACAGCTTTGAAAGTAAACAAAATGTTCTAATGTGATATAAAAATTGGTTAAAGTGGACACGCAGTTCATCAACTGGTGGACAGCATCACAAAGCCATAGGAGTTGACCATTACCACAACTGTTGGGCTTTTACTAAATATTCAGGCATTGGGTATAACCAAGCTTAATTCACTCTAGTTCTTCAAGAGTTCTAAGTATAGCAGATGGAAAAGCAAATCAACGATGAACATACAATGCGAGCTAAAATCACTCTATCCAAGAGTAGTGTGTATAAGAAAAACAGCCTTGATGACCATGCACCACTCTGGTCTTGTGGAGGTGGGGAAAGTCAGGGAAAGCAGAGGGAACAGCACAAACAGTCACGAGGCATAAAATTCACTATGTGATTGAGAAATGGCAAGTGGTCAGGAGTGTCTGGAGTGAGGGTGGCTTTGAGAAGAAATGAAACTGGGAAAGACTGGATAAAGTTACAATTATTAAACACTGTGATAAAGATTGGGCAGGGAATTAAGAACTTTAGATCCTCATCAGGACTTACACAACTGACTCCAGAGTTTTGAACGTCTGGACTCAGACTGGGATCTAGGCCATTGGGCACCCTGGTTCTTACACCTCCACATTCGGACTGAACTATACTATCGGCATCCCTGGTTCTCCAGCTTGCAGACAGAAAATTTTGGGAATTCACAACCTCATAATTGCATGAACCAATACCTATAGTCAAGCATGTGCTCTTTCTCTCTCAATATATACATATATACACATATGCAAATATACACATATACGTGTGCTATACATACATGTATATGTATACACATGCATATATATATATATGCCTTCACTTATCCTGTAATCTCACAACCCTTAAGTAAAAGGAATGCTGTCTTTCTGCTTCAGTAAGCAGACTATTACATCTATCTGCAAGGGAATTATATGCCCTACCTGACATGTGCTTAAGAACACTATTTGAGCTCAAAAATTTCCTCCTTTGGGCATTTTCTATACCTCACAGGTATCCCCCAATCCATTTCTGATGCAGAAAAGACCACTAGCCCAAGAAGAAGGACAAAGAATTCCTCTAAAGAGGATGACTCTTGGTCCACAGAAAACGACAATGGGAAGGTTAGACTGTCATTTCGCTTATCTTCACTTCTCCTACCCATCACTGTAGCATCTCAGTTATGAGTGATCAATGTGGTGGTCACAATGACTCCTTTTAGGATCTTAGGAGTTGGTTATGTGGGCAATAATTACATAATATATAAAGAGAATGGTCTCTGGAGACACAGAACTCTGCATTCAAACCCCAGCTATCCCAATTACCAGCTAGTGGACTTTTGGCAAGTAAATGCAAATTCACGTTCCAAGCCTCCACTTTCTCATCTCAAAATGGGGGGGGGGTAAATATTAAGCTCAAACTCATAATATTTTGAGAGTATTACAAAAGATAATGCATGTAAAGCCTTAGTATAGTAACTTCATGTATAGTGCTGCTCTATTATATGTAACTAAAAAAATAAGTGCTTTCTCTTCTCTTTGTTTCAAAAGAAAAAAGTTAGTGTTCTTTCCAGGCCCTCCTGATAAGCATGCAACTCTTTCAAAATGGATTCTGTGGTCCATTTTATCACTGAACTCTCCAAGTTTAGGTACCTGTTCTTCTACTACCAATCTGTGTGGCTTTAGGCAGTAACCTTTCTAAGTTCTAGTTTTCTCCCTTGCAAAATGGGAATTCAATGAAAACATGTATATAAAGTATACTGATTGGCATAGAGTAGACACTAAAAACATAGGCAATTGATATTATTATAGGTTAGGCTAGCTCTTAGTTCATAAAGATAAGATGACATTTTCCAGAGTCATGCTGACAAAAATTGAACTCCAGATCTCCCACCAATAGTGTCTAGAGCTCTGCATTATCTTTGGTTCCATAGTGGCAGCCAAACTTACATCAGAATGATTCACTGTTGGTTTCCTAAACAAGGAGTTTATAACTCCTTGAGGAATAAATAGTTCAGCTTTACTGGCCCTACCTGTACAGACTTCTCAAAATCAAATACCCAGTGGTGGTTCTCACAGTGCAGGTGAGAGCATTTACAAAAATATCATCCAAGGAAAAGCAATTCCTGATTGAAAAGTCATCCATTTTCTCAGTCCCCATCAGTTCAGTTTTCTTATTTATGAAGATTCTTTCCAGAAAATCATTACCTTTGTCCTTAAATATTTGGCTCTGGCATCTCCCATAGGACTTTAATATTATAAATCTGCAGAGTTTCAGGATGATTCGCCCAATGTATTAGGACTTCTCACAATGAGTTTGCTAGTTCTGAAAACCTCTTAATTCGTTTAGGTTAAATGAATGACATTAGACAATGTCTGCCTACACTATACTAACGGCACTCAGGTGTTCTAGAAGTTGGCACATCTCTTAAATGCTTAACTAATTGCCCTACAAGTCATTTATAGTATTCAAACAAAATCTATATAAAACGAAACCAAAGAAAGGTTACTTTCCACAGAATACAGTAGTTAAAATTCTCAAGTGGTAAAAGCAAAGACATGAATGGCAATATTTCACAAAGTAGTCTGGTATAAAAGTTTCTTCCATGATGGACTGACTTTGTGAAAAAAAAAAATCACATCCAAAGAACGCTGCTAAGGGAACCAATCAAACCACATAGCCCAAGGCAGCTATCCCTTACTTTAGCTAATAAAATCACTTGATCTTTGCTGTGTACAAATCAATGCTTATTTAAATATACTTTGAAAAAGCCTTACAAAGCAATCTTGCAGTGGATCCATTAGTAAAATGAGCAATTACTCCCATTACCTCCTTTATAAATTCAAATGTTCAAATAGTAATACTTAAAGTGGGATTTATTCATGATCTAAGAGACCCTAGTTCAATAGTTACATATCATTAGCAACTTTTACTCCAAGATGGACACTATGGCACAGAATTAGTACACTGGCAATGTTAATGTCTAGTAAGTTGAAACACAAGCCATAGAGCTTGTGACACAAGGAATCATAGCATGTGGTAGATAAATGGCACATGCCTCTTCTTTAAGAGATTAAAATCTCTGCTCCATTTTAAAATTGAGCTGATATTGAAGGAAAGGTCTACCAGTTACCAGAGTATATTGTGATGCTGGAATAATTTTTATACAAGCTAGACCACGTCACTGAGTTCCAACCCCCTGGAAACTTTTACTGGCATGTTCTATAGTCCTGTTCTGGTGGTCTAATGGCAATGACTGCGACTTTTTTGCCTCTGTCTATTGAAGAACTTCCCTGAAGTGGAAAGAGAGTCAAAGAAACATCAGATTAATTGCTATGAAAACAAAGACAGCAAGAACAGAAGAGTTTTCATTGGGGTGTGGGTGGGGGGGATTTGTAATTGCAAAAGCTTTGATATGCACAGAGGAAGAAAGAATAGGACTCTTCAAAATCCTTAATATTCTAGAGTCAGAGGTGTGGTTGAAAGTCAGGTTTGCTTGACAATGAGTTCTGTGTCCTTTCCATTCCTGGATAGCTGTCTCTCATTAATGCCTTGTTGAAGATAAATTCTGAAGAACCTGCATGACATGTAGAACAGCTTATGCTGGAGTTAACTTCACCCAGCAGAAGTCACAAAGGATATATATGAATAGATTCTCACAACTCCGAATTAAAAATACAGAAAATACCATCAGCAGCCCAAATGTTTTTAACTCAAAGTAACCTGCAAGCAAATTCTACGTGAAGGCTAATTGTCTTGATAAAGTGATGAAACTATTGTTCACTTTGCATGTTAAAATTTCCATTAAGGTAAAAGAGCACTCAAGATATAGACTTTATTGTGCAACACATTCTGTAAAGGCTTCTTAATAGTAAGATAAACATGATTTTAACAGCAATGTGCAACACATGGTATGTTCCAATTCTGAGAAATATTATTTTGTGCTGAAGTGTTAAGAGATGTTTAGTAAGGAGCTTTAATTTTTTTCTAAAACAGTCATCTTCAATCGAGACATTTGTATTGAGTGCCTACTTAGTGCCATGAAAAAGACATGAGGCCTGTGTACTATGGAAAACCAAACCATTTACTGTTAGTCAGGCAGTGGTGAGAGCTAAAACGGAGGGGACTCAGTAAAGTGCTGGGAAATAGACACAAATGGACTGATTCAAACTGGGTTTCAAATGAGGGGAACATTGGGAACAGATCTGTGGAAGCAAAGGCTAAAGTTGGACTTGAACAAGGTTTTAAGAGTTTTGATTTTGACTAGCTTCAATCTTCACTGTTGTTCAGAGTAAAAGAAAAGTGAACAGTCTGAGTTAAAAGAAGAGTTCAGAAATTAACATATCCAATAAATCAAGTCTTCGATTTATGGACAAACAGATTTGAACACATGTTTATGTAGCTACCATCTTTATAGCTAACAAGAGATTTATCAAAGCAGTGTTTTATGTATCTAGTATAGCTATTATTCTAGAATAATTTACTTGGTAGAGAATATACATTTAGTCACATTTAAGCAACAGTTCAAATCACCAACCTAGGTAATACCTCAGAAGAGGAGTCAATTTATCAAAAGACTGATTTATATTATTTATAATTCAAAATTCAAAGCAAATTGCATTTTTAACACATATTGGGTTCCCTAAACTAAACAAAACTCTTTTGGTTTCAGTTACCACATGCCTGATATTGGGATAAAACATCTAAATTAAAAGGTTTACATAGGGACTAGAGAAACTTGACATGCATTTGGCTTACATTGGGCCTTCAAAGAAATGGTGACTTTGGTTATTCGATAAGTATCCACTCAAAGTGAGTTGAATTGTATTGCCTTGATTTCATGTTCTAAGATTTTGAATTTTGAACAAAAAATGAAAATATGTGAAAGAAAATATTGAGGAATACTTCCACCTCTGTTTATCACAAGTTCTGCTGAATAAACACAGTAGAGTGCGCAGAAGCACTCCAAAAGAACCCAATGTAAAGAGTTTCTTATTGAAGTTATATTTGAGACTGAGTCCTTGGCACAAACTGACATATCATGTTTCTCAAATGAGACTTTTGACTTGTTTCTAGAAGTCAGAGGTTGCCATCTTGTTCCATAGATCCTATAAGAGACAAAAGGAAAAGCCAAGTAGGTACTCCTCAAATTAAAGTGAAATGACTTATTTAATTCAGAGGCCTTAGCTTTCTTATACCAAATTATTGAACTAGGCTCTAATGAAAGTCTTATAAATAGTTTAGACCTCCTTAAAAACTTTCAGACACATGGTGGAAGGATAGGGAGAAGTTAGACAACATTTGGATTAATTTGGAACTATTATTATCTTAATAATCTAAGGAAGGAGGCTATTGCTTGTGATAAAACAGAAGTATTTTGATTGGCTCCTAAAGAAAGTAATTTTCATACCATAACTTTTGTATTCCATAATTATTATATAGGCAGGTGGTTCTTAATGGAGTGATGTCTCTGCTAGTCATAGGTCATTTGACAAGTCTGGAAATATTTTGTTGTTGTTGTCACAGCTCTCTGGGGCCTGGGATATTGCTACTAGCATCTAATGCATAGAGCCCAGAAATGATGCTCACCATACCATAATATACAGGTTAGATCTTGAAAATAAAGAATTATCTAGAATTATCTAGACCCCAAAGGTCACTAGTGCCTAGGTTGAGAAACCCTGCTTCGAATCCAACACAGGGCCTGCAACACCGTGACTGAAGAAAAAAAGAGCTATTACAACAAATGCTTTACAGCAGGAAGTATTTATAAATATGCTCAGTAGGTTTAGTCCTCACTTGTGTATCCCATGTTGATTTGGTGTTATCTTTAAAACCAATGTTATATGCTATTAAGTACTTAGATGTGTCAGCTAATCTTTAAAAATATTCTATGCAGAAAAAAAATTAGGTACCACTGCATAAAGATGGTACATACTACCATTGGGAGCACTCGAGGGTCACATGCCCATTTCTGATTTTCCCAGGGTCCACGCTACTACCAGAAGGAATAGTATTATACAGCAGAAGAGACAAAGTTCAGACTGTATTAAATTTAAAATTCTTCCCTGTATCTGCAGAGATATTTCTCCTTCCTCCTCAAAGCTCTTGTTCATGGCTAGCAAACTGATGAGAAATTAATGATAGGATATAATACACCAAAGACTTTCACAAGCTATAGGAATCGTCTCCCTGATTAGCTTACTTGTTCCACTATTGAGAAGCTAACCTACATTTTTAAACTACAGGATACAGTTACAGCACAGATTTAATTGAAACACAGTCAGGAAGGAGAGTAATGAATAGGCAAAGGAGAACATGGAATTTTGTTAGGGGTAGGTAAATGAATGTAACATTTTCTACAATGAAATTTTCCTGTGTTTGGTCAAAGAGGCATTCAGTGCAATGGTCTCAGAAGCTATAGTTTCTGTTCTTAGAAAATGATAGTAGCCTAATGAAGGCAGGCAGGAAGGAAGAGAGATGAGGAAGAAGTACTTTACTTTTTTATTTGTTCATTTATTTTTTTTCCTTCAGCCCCAGGCAGTGGACTCAGGCCCTTGGACTTTTTGTGAACTATGCTGAAGCTGCAGACTTAACACCTGAGCCACCAGGGAGTTCCCTAATGCAGTCTCAATTAATGATTAATTCACATATAATTTTTCCTTTGAAAATAATTTTTCTGAAATTCCTCTTGACCAACTTACATTACGAAAATTTAATTAATTCAATATTTTATTATTTCATCCGGAATCCACAGAGCTTCTTTCATCTCTGGAGGCAAGTTAGAATGTGTTATTTGACCTTGGACTGGGGACAACTGTATAGAAAATTCTCATCTAATTTTGTATGCTAAGTTAACGTTTCCTTGAAATCCAAATTCGCAAATCCTAGATGAAAACTCAGCTCAATTATATGGACTCTATATCATATTGTCAACTCAACAGTTCTTCACCACAAAACTGTGTATGTGTTCTTTTTAAACACTAGCTCTTGGATTCAGCAAGAAACTTTCACTGCTAGACAAGGAATCAATTTCCACAGTCTAGCAGGAGTGCACGTTTGTAAAGTTAGCAGAAAACTTATTTTATTGGAAGCTCATACAATGTCATCCTTGATTACAGTATATTAATATACAACTCGAAAGTATGTCGGTTTTAAAACACTGAACTCAAGGGCCAATTTGTTTTTAATTTGAATTCCCAGTAGTCCAATATTTTTAGGCTATTAAAAAATATTGAACAAGCTTAGCTATATTAAAAAGGACAAACAACGAAAGAATAAATCAGTCTTGGCAAAGACTTGAGATTCTGATGCATTATGGAGAAGAAAAATCAATGATATCTTTACAAAGACCTACTATTTATTTAGGAGTTAGGCGGTATGTGATTCCTCACTGTTTCATCTATCAATGGAATCAAATCCATATCAATAATTTATGTCATTTATTTAGATGGGTGTGAGAAGTGGAGAGATATCTGTTCTGCACTGAAATGAATTGGGCTGAGGCTGGCATTCAATGATTATCTTCCCAACACACTCTGCTTTACTGATCTAGCTTCACTTCCTAAAGACCAGGCTTCCCCTGGTTTCCTTAGCACCTCATTCTACTGGTTTCCTTCCTTTACTTCTGAAGAGTCCCTATGCCTCTAGAGCACCCTAAAATATCAGAACACCCCAACGCTTGCCTACTCACTCCTCCTTAGATGATCTCTGTTCTCATGGCTTTACTACCATCCAGAAGCTGCTAAGTCTTAAATGTCGGCCACCAGCCTAGAACCCATTCCTGAGTAATTAGAAGGCAGGACCATGCCATGTCTGAAACACGAAAAGGTTGCTCAATAAATGTTAAGCAAACACATGACTGAGTTAAATATAAAAATGGATTCATGGGACTTCCATGAGAGACATATGAAGAGAGCTGAGTTGTCCTATACAAGCACATTCTAGAACAATCAGATGCATTCCTGCTCACCGACTACAAAAGTACGAGTGAGCTCTGATAAGACCAGCAATGTCCAGGCTAGAACAACAGAATCTACAAACTACCTCGAGCAGACCTAGTCAACTTACACACTATGAGAAACTGGTCCCTGTTTTAAGTCACTGTTTTAGGATGACTTAAAATATGAGCTAACTGAAAGACTAATTCAAAGTCTGCCTTTCCTGTCATTCTTTCCTCCTTGAGGGCAGAGATAGTGCCTTTTGTTAATGTTGCCTTTAATAACCTGCATAATGCCTGGCTTGTATGAGACAATAAGTATCTATCGACAAATACATCAATTCTGTTCATGGCGATTGGAGGCACTGTCAGTTATTTGCTGCCTCAGATCAGGGCAAATGACTGGTTAAACTCATGAAAATTTGTTATTTAGGTAAGTCAGTTGTAATATGTTTACTGAGTATTTATTGTTGACAGACACTGTGCTATACCTGTGTTGTCTAATTAATAAAGCTCTTCTCAGTAAGGATGAAAATAAAGGATGTATGTTTAAACGGAGTCTTAATTGGGGAAAACATTGATCTCTTTTAAGCCATCACAAACTACTCTCAAAGAAAAGGCTACACTAGAATATAAGGTTCCCAGACTATTCCAATTTGGTTTGGGGAATTTTTTCCTCCCTCAACAAATATTCTGTGTCTACTTAACCAATCATCCACTAAATGAACAGCTAACCGTGCATGCCAATTAGAAATTGATTGAATCTGCTTAACCTTTTAACATGGATCTAAAATGCTACTTTCCCAAAGAAAAATCAGAGGCGCTCTCTTTCCCAAAGATTTCAGAGAGGCATTGGCTGAAGAAGGAACAAAAGAGAAAAGGTACTGCATGGTAGCTCTGTAATCCTTACTTCGAGAAATGCCCTTTGTTCCTTACTTGTTGCATAAAAACGAAGTAGGTTTTGTTCATAGCCTGAGGCAGCCTTCTAGACAAATTTCCTCACTGAATGATTGGCCTCTAAGCCCACATTATCCCAAAGAGGACTGTGATTAGGCTAAGCCTTGATGGCCAGAATACCTTTGAAAGGACTCCAGCAGAGGGACCACGTGATATCTTCTACTTCTTTGCTTAGAGGTATTTTTCCTCAATAAACTGTTTTAGTGGGAGGTGTGTGTGTGTGTGTGTGTTTCATACCTTCTTTATATGGCAATTAATGCCCTTGCAGGGCTCATTTCATTGGTTCCAGTCACTCTATGCACATGTTTGCAGTTAGTCTACCCTAAAAAGGACATCACCCTTAGTGGACACAATTATTCCACCCCATGGTGGGCACAAAAGTCCAGAGCAAGAATGGAAACTGAATACTCACTGGGAGTGGCAGAAACTGGGTGACCTAAAAGTAGTGGGTTTTCCTTTTCTAAATGGACCCCGTATCAGAAACATGGCATTTCCAGAACTCAGAGTCACCCCTTTCCTTTGATTGGGAGGCAGCATATGGTAGAACCAGTTAAGGTACCTCCATGAAGACAACTATGGCCTTGGAGAATGGCTCCATTAAGGAGGTGTTGCAGGAAAAATAACCTGCAGTTCATAGAGGTTGATATAGGGAATAAAAGAGAACATGTGACAAATCACAGGGATGTGGCTTTGCTTAACACTTTGTCTATGCTTATATCAGTATTCAAAGCAGGGTGTGGGAAAACAGAAGGGAAGTCTCCCAATGGGAGCATTGGGTAAGGCCACTCTGCTGAAAGGTTGAAGACAGGGCTATAGTTTTCATCTAAACAGCAGTGGAGAAGATGGTGGTGAGCTCCTTCCTTATGTATTGCACCAGAAAGGGATGTGTGAGGGGTCAGGGTATATGATAAGCTGAGGCAGCTTTGTATAGTTGAAGAAAACAGGCTTATAAAGACGACTTTAAATCCCACTTAACACACATATTTGCCATATGACTTTGAACAAATGATTTCACACCTTTATACTCTAAGTTTCCCCATCGTGTTCTCTAAGATTGATAACACCTACCTTATGGATTGAGAAGATTAGCAATAATAGACTTGAAGTGCCAGGCACATAAAAGAGGCCAAAATTTGATTAGCATCTTGGCAAAGCACAGCATCGAATGACCTACACAGAATACATCATGCAAATTCCTGAAACTTTCTTCTGGAGGGAAATGGACCATTTCATGAAATTTCATTCCTGTGAAAGTCACATGGAACAGTATCTTGACAGTGACCCAACTTAGTTTGGCAGGACTTTTTCTTGCCATGTGCGTTAAGTCAGTTATCACTTTGTAGTGAAGGTTTTGTCATTCAGGGGCCGAGGTCAGTGGATATTTTGTGAGACACAGTATTGAGGTGAAAGGTGAGTAGGCCTGAGGTAATTAAGAACTGGCCTGCGGCTGAATACATTAGCACAGTGAATAAATCCCAATTCTGATACTGCAATCTCAAAAGCATTTTGGCCAAGTCAAATTTCATGAGCATTTGCCCCGTAGAACTTTTAAAGCTGAATCTGGCTCTTTCTCTTTGCTCTGAGGAACAAGCCATGTTTTAAATCTATTGTTTCTTTGTTTCTGACAGCAGGCACAAGGCCCCTTCATCTCTGCTTCCTGGGGATAATGGGCAATGCATTCAATAAGGTGATAGTGGAGTAACTGGAGAATACAATAGGAGTTCTTTTTGGTCTTATAAGACACATTCTCTTGTAATGAACAGGCCACGGATGCTGGAATGAGACCAGCTGCATTTGATGAGTAGCTCTATCACTGCCCAATCAGGCAACCTCGGATAAGTATTTTACTTCCTTGAGTCTTGGTTTCCTCATCCATAAAATAGAAAAAAGATATACCTACCCAAGAATGTAGTGAGAATTAAGACAATGTTAGGTAAAGTGCTTGGCACACAGTATATTCTGGATGAATTCAATTGTTTAAATTACTATCTACCTTAGGCTAGAGAATAGGGTTTCGTTTCAACAAGTGATGATAGAGAACTCATTGCCAATATCCATACTTCCAAGCAATACCGAAGCCTATGCAACTGGAGGGTATTTACAACAAATCTAAATAAGATTCCTACCAACCATGGCACTTTCATTGAGCTGGAAAAAATCAGCATTAGAATCAGCACTTTAATAATTAGAAACAATCTTTCTTCTTTTCTGCTATTATATGTGAGGAGTATCCCAGGGCTTAAAAGAAGATTAGGTAAATGACCTTTTTCTCTTTAATTTCTTTTCTTAAATTTTTATTGCATTCAAACTGAATTTAGCTATTCATTTTTCTCTTTATGTGTCCCAGACAAATTCATCACCTCCAAGAGGAAGTGACATTTTATTTACTCCTCTAGAGTGTGTTATACTCCACCTAACTCTAGGGCCAGAATTACAAGTAACTCCTGAGCCCTTCTGTTCTTGACAATTTGACACAGCAAAGCTGAGAATGGAGGGCAGACAAAACTTTATTCCTTTAACCTTAGGTGCCTTTTCTGCACTAAAATTGCTTTCGGGAAACAAACCCATGTACAGGACAAGAGAGGGAAAACAAGATATATGAAGAAGTCCTGGAGGGAACAGGCATGGGCTTTGGGGGCCAGAAAAACCAGGTTCAAATCAAGTCCCGTCATTTACAGGAGAAATGATTTTTTTGTATCTTACTTTGTTTATTGGTGAAAAGTTGGTAGCAGTCCCTACCTTATAGGACTTTTGTGATCATGCCTCTAAGGGAGTTGGCCCAGTGGTATTGTGTCCTCTTTCCTTTTCTTCTTGTAGATCTGGTCTTATAGCCAATGCATACTTGTTGCTTTCAAAGCTGGACATGCTTGAAGCTTGACCTGGAGCTGTTCTGAGAATATAGATCTTAAAATAGCTGGAGCTCATAAGTTGAAATATGCTAGCACATGAGTGGACGTAAACATGTGATTTTGATGTGTTGGAGTAAGTGTGGATATTGGCTGTGAGGGAAGACAAGGGTAGGTGCTGATGAAATGCAGGATGGTCAGCTCTTGTTCTATACTTTCCTGCAGGAATTATTCAAATTGCGTATTCTTAAGCACACTCAGAATTGCTGTAGAGAAGAACAAGAGAATACCTGAATCAATGGAGCAGAGAATGCTAGAAATGATCTGTAAACATGATTAGCAAGTGAAGTCTCCCAATCATGTCAAAGTCAGTTTTTACACACATGCTGTAATAATTTTATGCTGGAGTAACTGGTGATGAATACTCGATAAGAGGGCAATGCCTTAATGATGGGAGTCTCTGGTGCAACTCAGGGGCACATACCCAGGTCACCAACAGCTTGAATCAACTTTGGCCATCTCATCCTAGAGCAGCAGCAGTACTTCTCTGGCATATTGACACATTTGTCTCCATTTTACTCTTTAAGCACATTCACACATGGTCCCAATAAGCTCTTCCACCCACATTTGTGGCCCCCATCATAGTTGGAAAGCAAAAGTGTTGCAACAATTGTTTGCAAGAAAGGATGTTGGTCACAAGGGGGCAGATTTCCATGCTCCTATGGAGAAGCCTGCTCATCTTTCTAAAAGCAAGGAGTGGTAAAGAGGCCAGGGAACTTCTGAATGGGGTGTGGGGGTGTGGGGGTGTGGGTGTCTGCGTGCACATGCACATGCACGCGCTTGATGAACATCTTACAAATTCCAAAGGTCATTTAAGTGCTGCCTGTCCTGCAGTATCCTCTAATCACAGAGCACCTCCTGAAGAGGCCCATGCAATCAGCATGATAAGAATTCTGAATTGACAGCTGACATCATACAACAGACCTTATGCCAAGGTGACTTTTCTTGAGGGCAGTGAATTCAACGCTGTTAGCACATTAGAATCACCTGGAGAGTTTTTGTAACCATACCCACCAGGAGTCTCAACCATGAGATTCTGCAGGATTTTTGTTTGGACGTTTGACTTGATGTTGGGCACAGTTGGGCACCAGGATGATTTCAAAGGTCTTCAGGTGATTCCAACGTGCAGCCAAGGTTGCAGAGCCTCTAGATAATTGAAAGTGTTGCTCAAAGTATAGCCCAAAGATCTGTGAACTCTGTAACTAGGCACGTATTTTCATTTAGTTTGGCTGATATTTTCTACAGAAAGACATCAATACTTTGTGGCTGAAAGAAGTAGTGCATTGATTTACATTCTAGCTGAAGCTCTTTCTCTCACTGTGGACTGACAATTCCAGATCCACCACACTTCGAGTAGCACTTGCCAAAAGATAGTAGGTAGGGGTCAGAGGGAAAAGGATCAGAAGCCATTTTTGAAAGTGTGGTATGTGTCCAAGCCTGGCATTGACAGGAATACACCATCCTGTGGAGCCAGGAGGACGTTTCACAAAGTGCATTTGTGGGATCTTAACAGGTACCCTGAATTAGAAGGATCCCATTGCTAGATGAGGTTGTTACTGAATTGCACAAAGAAAGACAGGTTCCTAGACTGGAAGTCGCCTCAAAACCTTTAACATACTCTTATCATTGTGACTCTAGAAGTGACAGGGGCTTTGGCAAACATGTACTGACCAAAGAATCTCTTTTCACAAAGACCTATGATGAGTGTTTCATGAAACCTAATTAATTGCTCCTATAATTATTTAAGAACATGTGAAAGAGACTAGTTAGTTTCTGTAGTCTCTTCGACCAGGCAAAAAAGTTTTACACAAACTTCTGCATCTCCTCAACAGAGGCAGGCCTCCAAACATCAGCACTGGGCTTGATTTGCAGAAAGAATTACATCATTCAGGCCTTGTCTTTGTGGGTGTGGAACAAAGTCTACCTGGGTCACACCAGGCTGGGTCAGAAAGGTAGATTTCCCCAAGTGATTTATCAAATTTGCTGTGAAGAGGAAAAAAATCAAGAAGAGCAGTTGAGGCATCAGAACCCCGGAAGCATGAGGACAAGGTGATTCCTGATGTCATAGTTTTGAAGGGGGAAAGAACCTGTCTGGGTGACCATTTCCAAAATTTTTTCAAGTATCAGCACTTTGATTTTGGACTTTTTAAAAAATAAAGTCACTGCCACACACTTTGAGGCATCCAGTAGACCTTTCAGAGTTCTTTCCCAGAGCAGTGTTATTTTAAACATAAATACCGGAAAAAGGTCATTAGAGCTGGTTCCACACAGGAGAAATGTCTGCTCCCAACATTAGCCAAGGGAAGCCTCAGTCAAGAGAGTTCTGAGAGACTACTGCTGAGGAAAACATGGCCACCACCATGAAGAGAATACCTAGGTTCAAAGTGGGAAGGGAGGCCTGTTGCTTTAAAAAATGAATCATATTTTCAAAGAATGAATAGCTGTTAGTTTCTACTGGAAGAGCCACTCTGGAGACTGAATTGAGAGGCATATATCAAATAAGAGAAGAGTACATGCCCATCCTGTTCTGAAATTTAATTATTGCCTATTAAGTCTACTTCCTTGATCAAATTAGGAGTTTTCAGAGAGTAGAAACTATCCTGAAATATGACTTAATTTCATGTTTGCTGCCATAAGGTGGGGAAACAAAAATGAAGAGAACATGTTCCAGAGTCATTGCCTACTAGTTTCCCTCATGTTATCAGGGCATAACAGTAACAAGCTGTCGTCTAAGAAATGGCTGACAGGCAACCAAGAGAAGCCCATTTGAACAGTTTCTGGGGAGAGGATGGTATTCACTCATTGCTAACAACCAAGCTCTTCAGATTTCTGCCTTTAATTTTATTTAAAATTGGAGCAATTTTCTTTATCTTTCTTGGGACTCTGCAATTAAGCTGTCATGTGCTTCAATGAGCAAACACCAGACAACTCTCTGGTGTCATTTTTGTCATCCTTCAGGTCATAAATCAAAGGCAAGGTGACCCTAAGTCATAACTCTTTTGCTGTTAAAAGGTGAAGAATAAAATCCCTTTTTCTCTTTCGAGTCACCAAAACCAGTGTCTAAATTTTTCTAATAAAATTAGAATTATCTTTTCAGTTCGTGTCCTCAGGGGGACAGATAGGAAATACAGTTACATCTTTCCTGGAAGTCAAAACATTTTCAGATGTTAAGCATCAGTGGCTGCTACTTAATTTCAGCATCGTGTTAAAAATGATTTAATAACAGTATATTTAGTATTATTGAACTCACTATTCAAATAGTATTAGACCCATAGTCTCAAAAGACAAGTTGGTATCAAAATGAGGAAGACACACAACAGGAAACAAGAAATTTGAAGAAAAAGAAAGAACAAAAACAAAAAACATTCTCCTCGGCGTTTTTCTTAATATTCTCTGCCTTCCTCCTCTCCTACTATTTAAGCAAGACTGATACTTATAGCGACATCACCTCTTTCTGGGCTAAAGAAACCAAGGCATTATCAGAGTAACAGTCATTGTGCTAGTTACAAATATGACCCCATAATATTTGGCACATGATTATGGCTTTCTTTTGGTTAGTAAGAGCTGCCATAATTCATCACCATCCACTCTGAATAAAAAGGTTATGGATGTCCTGAGGGAGGTGGAATGTGTGTGTGTGTGTGTGTGTGTGTGTGTGTGTGTGTGTGTGCATGTGTGTGAGTGTGTGTGTATTTAAATCACATGAAAACAGGATTGTGGAAAAGAAGATGTATGCTTCATTAAGAGACAGTGAATGTCCCCAAGCTCTATAATATTTTCCTAAATTGTGTGAACACCTTCAAGACTACTACTGCAATCAGGATTTTCAATCTGAAAAGCAAATGCTAGAAATCCATGAATTTTTTTTTTCTGTAGAGTTTCCACTGACTCTACCAGCAAGCACGTGTATCTTGGTGTGATTCTTTTGAGCAATCTTTAAACATCAGTAAAGGCCCAACAACTGGTGTTTAGGAAACAGCAACTATGCTGATAGCAGACCAGCTTTCAGAAATTACTCTAAATCAGTGATTTCATTTGGCACACATGACAATGAAAAACAGGAGTAAAGAATCAAACTAAGAAGATTCTATTTTCTCGTGCCAAAAGCTTCCTGCAAGACTAAAAGGAGAAGGTTACGGTAAGGATCTCTACTCTCTATGTGGAATTCTTATAACAAAGAGTGTTGCTGGTCCCAAATTAGACTCTGAGATATCTGTATGTGCTTCTTCAGCCAAATTTCAGTACTCACATAAGAGTATATCATAAGTGGTTCTTATGGAAATAATCACATCACTGAAAATCGGAAGTTTTGGAAGAGAGTAAAGAACTTATTTTGGAATTGGCTGCTTAAAAATAGAAACTTGTTTTTTGGCGAAGTGTAATTTGGCCTTAGTGCATCCTGAAAAGCCAGTGAGATATTTCAATTCTTCTATGTATTGTTATACATGGATTCTGAAGGCCTTGAACACAATACTAAAGAATTCTTCATATCTGAAAACATTCATAATAGTGTTGATCATAGATCCCAGATGATGTTTTGAAAATTAACAGATCCTGTCGAAAATCATATGTAATAAGAAAATGGATGGGGTCTTAAATTTAATCAACTTATTTTTTAATATTAATGTCACTCCAACAATTTGAAGTAACTTTCTAACTGACTGCTTGACTGAATTTAACCAACTGCTTCTTAAATAGCTTATTTGTCTTACTTAAACTAAATTTTAGTTTTCAGGCTAATGTGCATAATTAGTACTTGTGAAATACATATGTATGTAAAACAGTATATGTAACATATATAAAACAGGATATATCAATAATACATGTATTGTTTTGTGCTTGCAAATATATATGCACATACATAAATACATACACTATATTTAATTTTAGAGAACAGAAAGCAGAAAATCTTTGAATGTATTACATGTCGTAAAGTAGTTCTCACTGGTTGAAATTTATTTCATCAACGCATGAAAGCAAATTAGTATGTTCTCTACTTAGCCACCAGAAGATACATTTTACTCACTGTAAAGGGTCACCATTGACATCTCCAGATAAGTAAGTGTTAACATAAAAACTCACACCCAAGATGGAGAGTTTGAATGCCAAGAGTATGGGTAGAAAACAAATGCAAATGCTCTAATCTGCTGCTGAAACAGATTTAAACATAGAGCAATGCACACTTCTCATTTTCTGCCAGTGAACATTGAAAATTCTGTTTGGAAGGAAGGAGAAGGGAAGAATCTGAGATGTAAACATGTGCTTCCAAACTAAGGACAGACTCCATCTGGAGTAATTTCCTTCCACACCAAACTTGAAACAGAACCACAGGACAGCCTTTTTCCAGGTCAGAAAGGCAACTGGAATGAGGATACCAATTACGTTGCAAAGGGCAACTTGAAATAGGTCGCCTTTAGAATTGATAATGGAACCAGTTACACGTACGTGTACACTGACTGCCAAAGGACAGGTGACTTCTGTTGCTTCCGATGTTATTCATTCATAGACAGCCTGGAACGTACATGACAGGGAGGGAACATGGGCTGTCTTACAGTAGGCATTTGGTAAGCATCCATGGTATAATTAAGAAATGTCACTTTGGAAGTTCAACTGTACCAAGGTGGCAAAAAGTTTACCACGTTTTTTTTTGAAATGCAAAAAATGTTTCTGTTTGACGCATGCAACCAAGTTAGGAAACGAATCCACGAGTCCCCTCTCTGGATAGACCAGGTACTTTAGAGAGAGATCGGTAGCATGGATGGTGAGGGACACCATATTCACCCCAATGTAAGTAAGAGCAAGAAGAATTTTCCAAACCTGTTTGAGCTGAAAAGGAAAACAAAACTACTCATATTTCCTCAGAGCATGCATTTCAGTCTGGCAAAGTGCAACGAGGCGTGCATTACACGGGCAGTCTGTGGCCGCTTCGGAGCTGAGACCGCGAGCATTCTTCGAGCGCAATGCAGAAGCTTTATGGAGTGGAGGAGAATTGGAAAATTTGGAGCAGTCTTCTCATTAGGTCATTTGAGAAGTGTCATTCCCCAGCCAACTGCTGCATCAGGGACGCGCGGTGACGGGACGAACTCCGCCAGAGGTTGCCCAGAGGAACAGGCGACTTGAGCAGCAGCAACAGGCAGGGGCATGACACCAGCTGAACCCGGTTCAGCTTCGAGAAGCGGGGAATGCTGCGCGCTGTGCCAGAGATGACTGTATTATCCAGTGTCCCATCGGAGACTGCATAACACACTCACTGGCGAGCCAGGGGGCCCCCTGACTGTGTCAGGGGCCGAATGACACACAGCACACAAGAGGGCAATACACAATCAAGGAGAAAGAGAAAGAACGAGAGAAAACAAGCAAAACACGCGGCTGTCGCGCACAAACCTTCGGGCTCTGTGTTCTCTTTGTGGTGCACTTGCTTCAGCGGGCAGCAGAAGATTTCGTGACACTTAGCACGAAAGGGGGACTCTTTTTTCTTTAATTCCGCAGATTGGATGGAATCTTGCCGTAACATAATGTATTCCTGTGTGCCAGGGGGGGCGTCATCCAGAACTGTGGTCACCACATAACAAAATGAACTCAAGTTAGCGCTTCAGGAAAGCAGGGGTTGTCTTAAATCAAATCTACTCCCAGGGAAGACTAAAGCCACAACATTCCTAAGAAAAGGTTCAAAGACCAACATTCTAGAGCATCTTCACTTTATTTTTAGAAGCTCAGTTTAAAATACTCAGGCCCTGGGAATAGCTTCTGCAACTATATATAGCCTCCATGGCTAGGACAAGGAAAATTCAACAACTGGGCCAGAAGTGGGGTCAACTATTTCACTCTCAAAAAACATGTTGTATCTAAACAAATGCCAGGAAGAACTCATGTTTCCGTCTGACATACAATACATATTTACAGGTGAAACTGGCCATTGTCCACCAATTAGCAATGCAATTGTTTGTGTTTCTGTCCCTGGTCTGCTCCTGGTCAGGCCTGGCCTTCCATGCAGGATACACAGACCCTGGCAGAAGATTCAAGGGTGCTCCTCTTTATGCATCAATTTCTCAAGAGAATTGGGGCTGTGGCAAATATTTTGCAGTGGTTCAAACCCCTTAAGATAAGAAATTCCAGTAGCCTTCCTAAGACTCCACACTAGATCAAAGACCTACCTTGTTGAATTGTGGAACAGTAGGACCTAGTTCACTAATTTGGGCCTGAGAGATACATCAAGACCCTCTCAGATCACATGTTATTTCTAAGACCCTTGTGCATTTTCTAAGCAAGATTATGAGTACCTAGTAATTTCTCCCTGCAAAAATAAGATGGCGACTTTTGCAGGGTTCATGGCAACATTCTTTAACCTAATAACCACTCATCAAAGTGGGTATAAATTTGATCTGCATGTGCAGAAACAGGGAACTAACCCCAGAATGAATTTTTTCTTTCACTTCCTTCCCAATGAGGCCATTCCACTTTTCCAGGAGTGAGTCATGTCTCTAAAGCTATGATTAATAGTATGCTGACTCATTCTACTCCCCCAAATATGTACACTTAACATGCATTTAGGAGGACCGATACCTCCAGCGAAATTCTTATAGGAAGAATAATGCTGTGGTGCTCAGAAAATAATAAACAGCTTATGGCTGAAATTGGATGGGATTAGAAGCTTCTGGATTTGGCAAAACATCCCCAGTTCATTGGCTGGGATCTTAACGGATTTAAGAACTTGCCTTTATATTGGGGGTGAAAATGGTACAAAAAGCAGCATGACTTTCATTTTAGTGTTATGAGTTTAGAACAAGTTGATAGATTGCCTGTATGTGGAATTATTGTCTCCTTTATAAGTCATTAAATTATGCAAGAAGGTGATGAATATTTTAGGCAGTTCTCTATTTTCCTCTAGCATTCAGCAGCAGTAATCAAAAATATTATATAGACATACCAACACAGCTTTTCCTGGCAGAGAGTTCCCTTCATCTACTAGGAATGTGACTATAACTTCTTAGAATGTCGTTGTTGAATGCACATCTTTGCTAGCAACAGCTGCTATTCAAAACATTTGGAACCATTTCCTGCCATAAGTAGATAGTTATGCTACTATAGACACTTATCAAATTCCAGCATCACAGCTGAAGACAAATTCTGATTTACCATCCAAAATATTTAAAGAAAACCTTCCAAACTTGGAATGCTTAAAAAGAAAAAGAAGAAGCACCCATGATAATATGGAAGCCCAGAAATTCCATTTCTATGTGCTGTATGTAAGAAGCATATTTTAAGATTAAAGGACAACTGGAGAATGAAAAAATAAAACATTTTTTGAAAATACATCGGGAACTTCCTACTCAGGAGTACATGCTAAATACCAGTAAATACACTCTTCCATTTTCATTTTTTAATACCAACAATGACGTCACAAATGGACATTTATGGAGATTAATGGCCGAATGAAGCTAATAGCCTTTGGCTGACTCTCCAGCCATCAGATTGTCCCAGCTGGTCATTAATTCCCAGAAAATGCTTTGCACGGCCATTATTATTGTTCAATTAGATACAACTGGTTGTCTGTAACATACAACAAAATTCTAGTGAAAGTGACATGCTGACCGATATAAGAACCCACCAAAATATTCATCATGATGGGGAAAATGTGAAGGTCAGAAAAGTGCAGGATAAATTCTTTCCACAGAATTCGCTCGCTCTCCTGCACTTTCTTCAAATTGAATTTAAAAATTAAGCGCAAAAGGTGCCAAGATGAGAGTATTTAAGGAGCCAGCTGAGTAATAGCCACAGGCACAGAACATTTTCTTGGAAATCATGAATATCTGGAGATAATGTTCCCACTCTGGGTCTCAGGTTGTCCCTACTCAATAACCCTAACATCAGTTAATTCAGCCAAAACAGGGAAAAAGAAAAGTGCATCAATCGGTAGCACCGTGTCATATTGACACAGAGCTAGAAACACTTTAACCAGAGATGGCATTGTTAAGGTAACATTTCACTTGGGTTTATAATATATCTATAATTGAGAATATCTTGGATGAAGGATTAAAATGATTACATTGAATCCATTTATTCTCAGTGCTCCCTCAGGTAGGACAATGGGTGTATGTGTAACTGACAGCAGCAGGAGTGACAGGGAACTCTCACAGGACTCCAGCACTAAGGTTTTATTCTACTATCCTATAAAAAGGGATGGGATGGAATGCTTCCAAGGGACAGTAGTTCTAGAAAAGGGAGAGGAGGCTTGTGAAGCCATCAGCTCACCAAAACAGGGAAAAAGAATAGGCTTAATGCAATGTTGTCTGCCATTTTCCTTCTCGTGCCTCTCCTTCTTGTACATGACCTCTAACCTTTGAAGACTACTCCTCCGTTTGTCTGAATCATTTATACACATTTATTCAAATATCCCTGCTGCCCTTCCCAAGATTTATCCAATCTTCGAGGTGGACAAAAGAGTCCAGTAATTAGGTGCAACTGATTTATACGAAGCCTCTTCCAGTTTCAGAGGTTCAACTTGACTCTTCAAGACCGTAAATTGGTAGGAATGGCTTACGGTTGACTTCCGGACCACAAGGCCCCATGCTTGAGAAAGGCTGTTGACACACATAAGAACAGCTGTCGGGGAGCAGGTCCATTCTGGGAAATTGTGCCCATTACAGCCAGTGCCCTTGGCCATGATCATACAGCTCACTTCTGTAGGATTCCAAAGCTCCTCAAGAGTGGTAGACAGTGGTAGGAGACAAGTGCACACAAACCAATCCACACATCCACAAACACACAGACACTGACGGGTGGCATACTCAGACATGGAAGTGACAAGAAAAAGTGACTTTAGTGGTGGGATGATAGTTACGAGCACAATTTATGAAAGAGCTAGTTCTGGTTAGAAAAGATGTTCTGTCAACTAAACTTTAGGTGGTCAAGCCTGCATCTAGAATTCATTTCCCAACAGCAGAGATGGACTGGCATTAAATAAAGCCCGCTGTCATCCAGGCTTCTCAGAAATCGCCAAGATGGAAGGCCAGGGTTAGGGCAGTAATGGTAAGGGATGAGAATTTAAGTCTAAGTCTGACGACCTGGCCTAAACTACTCATGTTCACAGAAATTCTTTCTTCATTTCAAACTGGATAGAAAGCACCAATCTGTAGCAAACATTACACTTTGATCAAATAAAAATCAATTCTAATGTAATGTATTTTCATATTAATGCTTTAATTACAGAAGAGTGAAAATCATTTATCCCTCCTATATTTAGACAGTCCACTTCTTGGTTTATGTTATAACTTTTATCAATAAATGCAGCATTGGCTATCGTATCAAGATACTACAATGCAATCTTCTGTGGCATTTCACACACAATTTCTTTAGAGATAATTTAATTCAACTGCTTTTTCTTAAAACATAAGGACAACAAAGCTCAGGAAGAGGAAGGGTCTTGACAAGCCACACAATTATTGGACAAGCCTGCCCAGCAGCCAGGATGCCAGTGTGTTTGCCATCAAGACAAAGTACTCTGTACAAACATTTATACATTTCTTGAACAGAGATCAGATTCTTCAGTACTTCTTAGCTTCATAGATTACCCCTGTCTTTAACCAAATGTCATTTTTCAATTCAAAGGTAGAAAAGCAACCAGAGATAGCCTAGGAATAGATTTAGACAATGTCACAAAAGCACCTGTTCCCTCACCAGGACAATAATTCACAAGTTTTGCTGGCTTCAACCTAGAAGCAGTTAACAAGCCTTCAATTATTGGATTTTTGTTGTTGTTGTTTTTAAATTAACTCTTCATGAAGATGACCCAACAAAATTAAAGATACATGATCTTAAACCAAAGTAAATTGGAGGTGACCAGGGCAATGTAAATGAGTACAGTCAAGGGACTACCAATCAAAGTTATTCGACATATGAGAGTGACTCCAACAAGCAAATACATTAAATCTATGAAACAGAAAACTTGGCAAAATATACAGATACCATGTCTTCGCCTAATAAGAAAGTGAGAATAAAATGGAGTAATTAGAGTGATTACTCTTCCATGTCACTGAGCACATGTCATGCTGAAATACATTCAATCATAGGATGTCTTAGTTCAAGATTTCCATCTTGCCTCCCAGCTGCCTACTTTAATGTGCATGATATTTTAGCATAACTACAAAGTCAGATACTATCAAGATAGCAGGTTTAAATGTAAATAAGAAACTAAATAATTCACTGAACAGAACAGTTCAATACCAATGAGTATTTGTTTTGGCCAAGGCAGAAGTAACTTTAAAATATTCCTAGAAATTTCCTTTGCCTTTTCCTTTCAATCCCCCAACTCCATTAAGTCCTGCAAGCACTATTAGGTTTTCTTCCACATTCTCTGTTCAGGCTATTTTGATCTTTTTGTGGTAGAATGAAGTGAAAGCTCCCTCCCCTGGTGACCCCCACCTACTCATTTCCATTACATGACTCTCTTTACTTGCACAAACTTTCATTAAGTTTGTAAATATGCCAGGCTTTGTCCTACTTCAAGGCCTTGCACTTGCTCTTCATTGTGACTCTCCCGTATGCCCTTCAGGACTCTACTTACATACTACCTCCTTAGAGATGCCTTTTCAGCCAGCTTAGGGAGGTTGGCACTTACTAGGATCTGTAATTTTTTTGTTTGTATGTATGCATGTATGTATGTGTCTTTTGTCTGACTCTCCTCACAAGAACACAAGGTCTCTGAGGCAGGAACATTATATAGCTCATTAGCATTCTCTGTGTGGGGTCCAACACAATGCTCTACTCATAATACATACTCACAAAGTTCTCATTAACCAAATGAAGAACACCCTCCTTCTCCATGCAGCCTCCCCACAGAGCTGGAGTAAATATCTCCCTCTTAATTTCCATGTAACTTTTTACAAAATGTATCTTATCATGCTTTGGGGGAGCGTTTGGGTGGCTATCACAGGATTTTACTAAAAAGTTAGACTGAAAAAACTTTATTTTCACATATATGTCTTTCTCCCACAACTTGCTTGCAAGCTTCTAGAGGGCAAGGTCATATCTCAATCTCTTTTGCTATCATCTTTGCTTTCCTCATGGCTTACAATGCTTTGCACATGGTAGATTTTCAAGCATAAAATGAATCGCTTTTAGGGAGAGTCGTGCTTCCCTCGAAGGTGTCTGCTAAGCGTAAAGGAGACTGACTAAAGGAAAATGTTCCGCATACGGCCTGGCTCCTCTCAGGCATAGAGGCAAAGCTGCCAGGGAGGAAACGCACCCCTTGATAGAGATGGGACTACTGAGCTCTGTGCTCTGGGGTCCAGAAACTGACCCACAATTGACTTTGGGGTGTACTTTAGAATGCTACTTCAACTCTCTGCACCTCAGTGTTTGCGTTTCAAAAACAAAGAGACCAGGCTTTCTTAACATACGCATTTTTGACATTTGAGGCTGGATAATTCCTCGTTTGCAGAGGCTGTTCTGGACACATTCAAGGATGTCGAATAGCATCCCTGGCCTACAGTGGCAACCACCCTGCGCTGAGACTGTCTCCAGATAATGTGAAATATCACTGCAAGATGATTGGAGGGCAAAAGCACCTGAGTTAAGAACCCCTGGTCTTGATGGGTAAAACCACTCTGGCCTATGCACCTCTTTGTAAAGAGCTAGCATCATTTGGAAAGTACACTTCAAGGACTCAGCCATTTCATTCAGGGGAGTTTGACCCACACAATCCAGACTAGAAAGAGAGGAACATGCACTGAGAAGCATTCCAATCATCCAGGCAAGAGAGCACCTCTACCTGGCAAGATGTCAAGCTCCACTGCTACACACCAGTGGGGTCTTCAGACAGCTGAGGGCAAGGGCTTATCCAGTGGGTGATGACAATTGGCAGCACCCGTGGCACGGTTTGGCACTATGTGAGTATCCCTGGGGTACTGCTGTGAATAATAGATGTGGCCTAGTCAAACAAAGACCTGGCTGGGTGGGAATGAGAAGTGAGAAGAGGAGGTGGGAAAACCCTCTCTGGCCTTCTCTAAGAGCCTCCAGCCTTCCCACCATCTAATGATGCACATCACTAGGTAGGAGGCACCCCTTATTGAACACAGAAATTAGTCTATTTGGAAGAAAAGTGGCAGCTCCCACCAGGAGAGCACAGTGCACTTTCAGATGTCCTCTGCCCTGATGAGTGACATGTATCTTACCCACACTGCAATTTCAGGCATGGGAGAAACAAAGGGCAAGACCACAGGGAAATCCACTCCACCTTTGAACCCTGGGTGTTGCCTTACATATCAACGGTGCAGTCAGGAGAGTGGACAGCTGCCTGTAATCTAGAAACTATCCAGCCTATGTCATTGCATTACCCTCTCTTGTGCCCTGTTCAACTTCAAGACAAACTGAAGTCTCCCTCACACT
This sequence comes from Solenodon paradoxus, assembly GCA_004363575.1. Taxonomy (NCBI): domain Eukaryota; kingdom Metazoa; phylum Chordata; class Mammalia; order Eulipotyphla; family Solenodontidae; genus Solenodon; species Solenodon paradoxus. The sequence continues at coordinate 3,074 of RJWH01007664.1, read as the reverse complement.
CACCTGGAGATCTTGTTAAGACAGACCTCTGGGCGGCTCCCCCTGAGTTTCTCATTGAGGTGGGCTGGGGATGGGCATGCACAATGGCGTCTCTAACAAGCTCCCAGGGTTGCTGGTGGCTCTGGGCAGGTTCTGAAGAATGGTGGCCCTAGATGTTTGTTTTGCCTCTTCCAGCTACCTGTCTGTCTGCACTCTCCTTGGCCAACAGCAAATGAAATCTAAACCAGTGGTCGTTGGTGGCGTCTGAGCACAGACTCACTTCAGCAAGTTTCAAACACTAAAATACACTGGTCAATTAAACCCAAATCTGCATGCTGAGGCCAGAGCATGGTTTCCAAGCTTCTGGGATGATTTGACTGCACAGCCAGGGGTGAAGAATTACTCTTTTGAGTGAAGACTTCCTTCACTTTCCCCAGTGAAAATTCATCTCTCCTCCTGCAAAGTCGGCTCCACCCCAATTATCATACTATTTCCATTTCTTTATGCATCTCATCCCAGGGGTGCCACAGCCCCTTGTGCAGTGGTGCTATCCCTGGACAGAACTTTATAGCAACACTTATTCCTACATAGCAGCCTGGTTCCAGCCTGAGCAACCACAGTGGTCTCTCCATCACTCTGTTGCAGCATTAATCCACCCCTATCCTGCGTTTTTGTTCTTTTTCAATACAGCTACCACCCCAGTGGCCATTTTGGTTGAATGGTCAAGACAAGATCTATTATGAATACCTTGAAGAACTTTCAAGAACTTCTATTATGAACTCGTAGGAACCAGGTGAGGACCTGTGTCTTTGCCTTGAAGTTAGCCTGTGATACTATATCTCTCCATCTTGGTCACTCCTCATCAATTTCCCACATAGGTTCCTGACCCTCAGCGTCCACACAAAGCCATTTCAAACTTTACATATGTTGCATTTTCTCAACAACAGCACAGTCCAAGCTCAAGGTTACAAATCAAAATGGTACCAAGAATTCATTGGGAACCTTGTTGGTGATTGGTTAGTTAAAAACACTCCCTGGTGTGCCCCGGTGGCCTAGTGGGCTAATCCACTGCCATGCAGTCCACACGCATCCCAAGGTCCCTTTTTCAAGACTTGGGGTTGGGGAAAACACCCAATGTGAACAACTAGATAAAATAAGTTCTCCTGCCTTCTCTCTCTTCCTGCCTGCCTGTCTGTTCACCTTCATTCTTGCCTGCACCTTTAAAAAAACAAATGAAAAACAAAAAGCAGAAAACATTGGCATTTTGTTTATGACATCACAGAAAAGGGGTATTGGGCTATATTTTCTAAAAATTTCTTCCTTGAATTATATAACTCTGGGGTTTTTCCACCATAACTGCAGAGTCAGAGTCACCTGGGGAGCTTTCATAAAATGCCCATGCCTGGCCACACCTACGGAGATTCTTGTTGGACTGGTCTAAGAATGGGGTATGGGCCTTCGCAGTCTTTAAAATGCTCCACAGGTGGTTGTAAGGGGCATCTATGTGGTGAATCAGGGAGTCCAATCGAAGGCACCAGAGAAAAACCTGTAAGTGAGGGCATCATCAACTATGAAATGTTTTCCTGAGCCAAGTAGAAAGAGCACTAGAAGAAACTATGGCTTTTAAGAAGTAGGCCCCTTAACTGAGTATGGCACACAAATGATATCTCAAGGAGAAAATTTCAAAAGCCCTATTAAGGAATGTAGCCTGGTATTCTGGCAAAGGCCTTATAATCAACCTGGCCTGATTTCAAGTGCCAGCCCTCCAACCATAAGTGGGGTCAACGTTGGACAAGTGGAGTATCCTCTCGAAAGCTTAGTTACTCACCCATAGAACGGGACAGCAATGCTTAAGTGAGGACCCTGGTGTAGCAGTATGGGCATCACCTGGAAGCCTGTTAGCCCTGCCCAATTCCGGCCAACAGGATCAGAATCTGTATTTCAATGAGGTTCTGAGGAGACTGCTATGCACACTGAAGTTTGAGATGCACCTAGAACAGCAGTTAGCACACAAGCACAGCGGCAGTGCTCAGTATGGATTCACTCGTTTCTCCCTGAAGTCAAACAACTATTTAGGTTTTTGGAAACTCAGCCATGCAGTAGAGGAAAGAACACTGAACTTGAGAGACTTGTCACCTTGGTGATTTCAGTTTCTTTTACAGATGACCAAAGGAATCACAATGTTGAACCCCTAATAAGGTGGAGATCATATACCTGATGAAGAGTGAACCTGCACCACTAACACAAGGTTTTAAAACAGTATTACATCAATACAATTATATTTTAAAAAGAAATTTTAAAAGATGATATGAAGCACTCCTTGGTGGAGTTGCGGATAGGTCACTCGCCTCTGAAGGAGCGCAAGGTTACATACCCCTGGATTTCAGTGCCAGGTCTGGGAAGGGAAACAGGTCCTGTGAACAACTAAGTAACGATACAATGGCGTGCTTCTTTCTTCTCTCTCTTCCTGCCTGCCTGCTTACCTTCATTCCTGCCTGTATTTGCTTAAATCTGTCTCTTTCCTTTAAAAAAAGATGCGAGCAGTAGCATCCAGCACAACACTTAGCCTACCACACTCCATACGTATTCAGTGTTAACTGAGGCTGAATCTGAGTTAACGTAAAGGTGTCTTTCCCAGGGTGGGAAAAAATGTCAACCATCTACATTATTGCTGGTCTAGACAAGGCTTCACATCCTTCATTATAATTTTTGAATCCAAGTGGGGAATGACCTACAGGAGAAAAAAATGGCTATACTGCTCACAAACTTACAAATTGACTGACAAGTGGTATTTCTTTCAGAATGCCATTTAGAATTTCTTCAAAATGTTTAATGGTAACTGGCTTCATTGAAATTTTTTATTTGTTCTTAACCATTTTGTTTTTAATGCAAAGTGCTTCTGGCTACAGTGTCCTGAGGACCAAAACATCTAGGCAGCCTTTAAAAATTGCTTACAGATTGATTCCAGGCATTGCTTTTGTGCCAGATTTGGCCTCCTATTTCATGCATAATTATAGAGGTCACTAGCATTATTTAAGAAGTGGCCTTCCTATTCAGGCACAGCAAAGCTAAGGGGAGGGGTCGCAGATTCACTG
>RJWH01007663.1:0-37947 GCA_004363575.1 Solenodon paradoxus | reverse complement strand
CCCTTTTATTAAGCTGTATATTAAGAAAGATAATAGTGAACCATTTTGAATTAATGCTCCAAAAAAAAAAAACAAAACAGATCACTGATGTTGGGGTGTTTATTAACATACAGTAAACTGATTTTTCTGTAAATGGACTAAGAGATTACTAGTGAATTGTTTGTTTTTTTCTGGTTAACAGTAGATTAACCAGAAATATTTTTTTGTCTTTTCCTTATTGAATATGTCTTTAACATGTGTCAGTCCCTTTTCCTAGCCTAGAAAGAACACTGAGAATGTAATTGAATCTTTCTTTGAAGTTTGAAGATCTGGTGCCACAGGGTCACTATTCTGAAGATGAATTCTGATTGTACATTATAGAACTGTAAATGGATATGGTGCCAGAGATTGGAATAAATCTAATAATCCCAGTTTGAAAATTGTTTTCTTTCTTTTTTTTTGGTAAATTCTTCATATCAGTCTGTTTTGTTGTTTTCCTTCCTTGTTCTCTAGGTTGCAAAGTAGCTAGATAGAAATTCACTTCAATTAGTTGGTTCTGGCTAATTGAGGTTTAACCTTGTATGGAATTTTCAGTCTGAGTCTGGAGCCTCACCTCTTATTTTAGAGTAACAGAGGAGGTAAAAAATCATTTTCAAATATCCAGGAAGACAGTTGCTTGTGTTTGCAAATAAATGATGTGCTCTCTAACTGTAGTAGTATGTAACTTCTCTGTATAATGGTAGATGGAATGCCAGCTCATTTGCCTGTTTCTTAGATATGTTGAAGGAACGTCTTTGTTAAGGGCTCATAAGTCCTGAAAGTTATGAAATTCAAAGGCTTGAAGGAAGACTTTCAAGATCAACAAAGAACATTTAGATTCCACCACAGGACAGTGTCTTTCTAAGGTTAGGCCTTTATTCGTGGAAAAGTATCCCTAGAACTGCACCATCAGAAGCTGTCTCTCTTAGGGCCTTCTCACTTGGCTTAATGATAGTCTGCAGTTACTTTGTGATATCCTTGATGTAATGTAGGAAATTCAGTATGAGCGCCTCAGTGTTCTTTTGTGATAGCCTTATTATTATTGTTATTCATTTTACTTTGCTGTAAAGACATCCAGGAGATTGTCTGAAGAAGTCTTTAGAAGAGGGGGATGGGTTGGATAAGGAGCCATAGCTCATGGTTTAGGTGCTTTTATGTGCTAATGTTAACAGAAGTTACAGGTTCCTTGTGTTGGGGGAAGAACATTTCTGTCTTTTCCCAACAGATGTTTTTGGCCTTACCTGACATAACATTATTACAAACTATCTTATCATATTATGAGCCTTGTCAGAGTGACTGTAGTGTGGCACCAAGTGTTCCTGGTGACTGTCTTGCCCACAGAACGGAGGCCCTGGTGGCCAGCTGGGGAGCCCTGCAATGCCCACTGGCAGTACAAGCTGACAGTACAGCTCGCCCACATCCTTGAAGGTGCTGGAAGAGTCCAGACTGTCCCAGCTGGTTTCTGTACCCGTGCTCTTCTCCTTGAAGCTCAACCAGAGGCTGCAAACGAGTAGGAACAATGATGATGTTGAGGATTTATAATGTCCCAGCCTCAAGTCATAGCTAGTCATACTTTTGGGCATTTGAGTTTGATAATGAACTACTTAAAGTTTTGTGAGACAATTAGAAAGTTCCTACGTCCAGAATAGACCATACTAGACGAAATACTTCTGGGGTGCAGGGAAGGGTGCCACTTAGCATAGGATCAGCGAGCCTGTGAAAGAGGCAGCGCGCTGTTAAAAATACCTAGCTTACTTCGGGGGAGGATTTGGCTGAATACTGATGAAGTTTATGAAATATGAATGTAGTGAAGTCGCTGTACGTAAGTGGTAGGCGTGTGTGAAAGAAGTAAGAAGAAATAAAATTGTGTATAAATGACACAGTGAAACTTGATGGAACTGTATACATGACACGAGTGGTGACATTTAGGCCTGCGTTTAATGGGGGAAAGTAAAGTAGCTTAAAATCTCCATAAACTAGATGGGGGACTAAAAATTACAAATATGAAATCATTTGACTGATTTTATAAGCAAAGAATGGCACCAGAGATAAACAGAGAGATTGCAAAGAATAGCAGTGACATAGAATGAGGAGAAAAAACTGAGGGACCAACACTAGAATTGATGATGAGGTATGGTAATCACTGTTTTAAATAATCCAGACTATTAACTACTGTGCTGCTAGGTAGAGAATTTGTTATAGCCAAACAAAAGGCATAAATATGAATTTTAGGTTGTGTGGGAGAAATCCTCTTGATCCCTAAAGCATAAATGCATGTACTGGGAAGCAAAGCTGCACACGATGTAATTTTTTCTGTCTTATCCTGATTCATTGACAGCAAACTGTATGGCTCTTTCCTGAAGGTGACTTTACAATCTCCAGACACAGACATTTCTCTCAGAAGTGGAGTGAAGGAAGGAGAACCACAAGCTAAAGTGTGTTTCACTGGGTGAAGTATTTGGGGGGAAAGATAAGAATGGTGAAACAGGGGAATGGAGCAGTGCATACAGAGATTAAGAATGCCTGTTTGGGGCTGGGGAGTGGGGGGCTGTGAATGAAGGAAGGGAATCTCTAGAGGGAAAAGAGACTTCTGTACAAAAGAAAAATGAATAGCATTGACTCTGAAATGGCTGGCAATGTGACTTTCTAATTTTAAATTATCTTTAACAAGGGCAATGAAAAGAGGAAAAGTTGACACTTTCAGAAGTTATGACGAACTTGTCGAGAATGCCAATTGACAAAGGCAGGTAAGGGAATCCTTGGAAAAACAGAACAAGAACAGGTCTGAAGGGCATGATCATCTGTTTCTCAGTGAGTTAAGGGAATTGGTGGGCGTGTTTATTGACTCTTTCAATTAGTTTTAAAGAAACCTGAAGAAATGGACAGAGACGGAGAAAAGACAACCAGATGTGACTCTGCCCTTCCAGAAGCAAAGAGGTTGTTATCGTCCCATATGATCCCTGCCAGTGATGGGGAGCATTGACTGTATAGAAGTTAATGGATTTTCAACATACAAATCACAGAAGAAACAAGGGTATATTTAGCAAGTTTAAAATCTCTGAAATAAACTGTATTGCTTTTCATTATCACTGTGCAGTTATAAAGCCAGCAACTGATAAGAAGGCCATGGTAACAGCAGAGCCTGTGCTCCCAGGGACGTTTGTGCTCTTACATCTGAAGGGACAGGGCAGCGGGGAGGGTGAACTGCCCATAACTCTCAATTGTTCAGGTAATGAGGCATTGGGAAAGCAGAGGCTGCCGAAGTACTTTGATAATCAAAAATGATTCTTCTTTTAGTGATCACATTAGTTTGACTTGATGACAAGTGTGAAATTGCCAGTGTTGTACTTTACCGTTTCTGGCGCTCGTGATCCATTTTTGATGAGCAGGTTCGAAGTAGAAATCAGGGCCATTTCTATAGACCAGACTGTTAACCCAGAAGATGTACAGTTTCACAGTGGGAAGGAGGAAGGATGAAGATTAGTGAGATTCTACAACTTTCTGGAGACCTTGGGAAGAATAAGTGAGAGAACGGAAGCTACACTGACAGGGCTTTTGAGAGTTCTAAGGCTCACTTTCTAGTCCTGACCTTGGGTTGTTTGTTAGATATGCGGTGCTCTCCATGCTGCTTCTGGTCCTATTCTTTTCGACCAAAGCCTGTTAGAGCCAGAAGGGGCCTGATGAATCATCTGGCTTAGCCCCCGTTTTAAACAGCTGCTCCCACTAAAGTGTCTGCAGGCTCATTCCTGGTAAGTAGAAAGGAAGCGACTAGAACAGAGGTCTTCTACTTCCTTACTTAATATTCTTTCTACTTGTGTGCTACCCCAGGATGATCAGAGGTCTGAACAAGGTCAAAAATCAACTCCTGCCCCTTTCCCCCAGGAAATCTCTGGAGGATATTACTACATGTATACAAATCCATCCAGAATTAGGTTGTCAATATGGATGAAAGAGTGAGTTATTTTGGATATGCATCAATTGTAGAATATTGCCAGTAATTGTTCTTTTTTTTTTTTTAAATCTCACTGGGATCATTTTTACTATTAACAAAATTAGCCAGTGAGCTTGTTGTTATGTTACTAAAGCCATTTAGAGGCTTCATGAAGATAGTGCTTGTGTCTCATGGTCTAATTTATTAGAAAGTAAAATAGGCCGTGGAGTGGAACATATTGTACTTGTGTTGCTGGAACAGCCATGCCTACTGGAGCTAGACACAGCCGGGGGCAGGGGTGCGGGAGGCATGTGGGCCGGGTGATGGCTCTCCGCAGCAGGCCTCTTTGTTCAAGGCAGGTTTAAGCTGTGTCTGCTATAGAGATAGATCCTCAAGATCAAGTCTGTGAATGGAATACTATGGAGCCAGTAAAAACCATGTAGTGAGAAAATATTTCTTGCCTAAAGAAAATGTTTATGACTTCTTATTAGTGAAGTTACTTTCATAGTACAGAATGACATTGTTTTTGTAAAAGCTGTGTGTGTGTGTGTGTGTGTGTGTGTGTGTATTAACATGCACCCACATATACCTAAATGCTTAAATGATGAAATGATACAGTGGTCATCCTGGATGTTGGTATTATCTATGAGTTTTGTGTGTGTGTGCTATCCTGTATTTTCTGAGTTCCCTGCATTGTGCATGTACTACCTTTTGTAACTAGAAAAAATAAATCTTATTTTTGTTCAAAACAGTTGTTTGTGTGTTGTGAAACTGGGGACACTTTGAAGGGACTAGTTCTGAACTTCTGAACTTAGTATGTTTCACAGACTTTCCTGATGTTTCAGGATGGAGCAAGTTTGCTGGTTCTAAGAGCTAGACCTTTGATATTCACATTCAGTCAGGAAGATAAAGGTCATTCACCTTTAGTACTAGACACACACACTCACTCAAATCACTTTTCAGATAAAATATTATCCTTTACTGGTAATACACTATTACTTTTGCACTATTATTTAAAGAAAAATACAAGTCACAAGCCACCATTGATTTCCTGATCTATTTATGAGCTATTCCTTGTAGTTTGAAAAATCCTGGCCCAGGCATTAGGTGGACTGTGGGCCAGGGCCTAGGAGAAAGAGGGATGGTTTCCACAGTAACTGATATTGAATTCCAGGTGTTACATGTGATAATTTAGAGAGGGGGTGGGGAACTAATGTAAATAACTTAATATTTCTAATCATAGGGTATCTTCTTTAGCCCACTTTTGGCACATGCTCATTAATATCCTTTTACATTTAGACATTCATCTGCCTAGACTGACTTAGAATGTAAATTCTGGGTTCCCCTTTGCTTGGAGCTGGTGAAAACATAGAGGCAGCATTCTTTCATGCAGTAAATATTTACCAAATGCCTTCTCAGTGCCAGGCACTGTGCTAGGCTCTAGGGATAAAGCATAAACAGGTGAGGTCAGATCTTCTGGATCTTCCATTCTAGTGGTGACATCTCTCAATGTAGCCCACCCTCTGGGTCACTGTGACTCTTCTCTGCGGGTGTCTTGAACTTCACCTTTTCCACCTTTATTTCTTTTATGTGCCTTCACTTGTGTATCTGCCCTTCCTTTCTCCCACCCAATCTCTTATCTTATGTCCCAATCTCATTTTGCTTATTGAAATCCTGCAGTCCTTTTAGCTCCAGATAAGCATCCCTCCCCCAGCTCTTTCTATTCACATGACCCCTGCCTTTATAGTAATCAGTCCTATGGGTCATGTTCATTCAATAAGCATTGCCAGATTCCTTTTACACTTTCAGTGTTATTTCCTGAGTAGAAGTCTAGTCTTCCCAAGAAGACCAGCACTACCATTTATTCTTTTACCCCCCGCACAGTGTTGTAAAATGTAGGTGCTCATTAACTACAGATAATCTTTCCTGCACTACCCTGCAGAGCTGTTTATTTTTCAGCAGATTCAGCTTCACACTTCCCATCTCTGCAAGAACAGTTCCTACTTGGTAGTGCTTTAGGTTTGAACCCAGCCACCCTCACTTGTCCCACTTCTGTCCCTCCTGGATTCACCAAGCCTTGCAGTTGCAGGCTCAGGTCTGCTGCAGTCTTGAGTAATTCAGACCAAAGATGACCGTGTTGGGAGACCACATCTGTGGTTATAAGCCTGCTGCGAGTGAGACAGACATGGGCCAGAGGCCCAGGAGCGCTCTGTGCTGGCTGTGTGACCTTAGGTAAGTTCACTCCGTCTGTTTCTTTCCTCACCTGAAAGTGGGGGCCGATGATAATGCCGGCTTCCCAAGGTGTTTGAGAGGTTAACCCGCTAGAGAGCAGGTGTAGTACCCAGCAGGACCCCTGGCACACTGAGAGTAGCTCCAGTGAAGGTGGTGATGGCAGTGCTGGTGGAGCACAAATGAGCAGTGAGTCCTCTTCTCCCCTCTCCCATCTCAGATCTTCAGCTCCCTTTGCTGGACACAGCCATTCTTGGTACTGATTGATTGCTCTATGAAATAAGCAGGAGTCCCAGGGCATCTGCATCCTGAAGCCTCTCGTTTTACTGCCAGCTCCTTTTCTGGCACTTGATCCTGCTCCAGTCCCTCAGCTCAGCTGTCCTAGGATGGGTCTTGCCTAATAGGGACAAATTACTGAAGTTCAACCCCAGCAGCCACTTGTTGGGCTTCCCGGATTTATTGCCCTCACCTTCAGGTGAACTAGAGGAGGGCACAGGTCTGCCTAATGCCATCCCCAAACCTCACTATTCCTGGGTTACCAGCTGACTGCCCCCTCCAGCCTTTGAGGCTGGGGAGCTCCCTCACCCCCTGTGCTGGTACTCTCATGCTGTATTTCTCTGCAACTCAGCATTCCTTGCCTTCACCTCCCCTATCCTTACTTTCTCTACCCTACCAAAAAATCACAGAGAAGCTTGTCGGCAAGAGTTCCATTCAACTTATTCTACATTAATGCTCTACTATGGTGACCCGCTGCTGAGTCTTTCACTTGTAATGTAATCTAATAATTTACATGCACTTTGCAAGCAATACTCTCAGAGACTCACAACCTGCTTGAAATTGCTCTGCTGTTACAGTATTTGAGCTGATGAGAGAGCAGCGTGTGAAAGAGTAGTTATGGGTACCATGTGGTATTGAGTAAACCCTGGAAAATGATGTGAGCACCAGGTGAAGGTGTGTTGATGGATTATAATATCCTTTCTTAGCAAATCAATTAAATTTGCTAAGGGTCTTTTATTGATTTTGGCTTACAGTTGGACTAGGATAGGTCAAAATGAAGTAGGGGTAGAAGCATAACAAACTAGGGGAAGTGAACCAAGGATGGAATCTAGTTTTTTCTTCTGCTGTGAAAATGTTTTAGTTTTGAAATATTACATGACTTTTACAGAATTAATTGGCACTGTGATTAGATTGTTTTATTTCTTGACTCAGACATGTTGGAAGCCTATTCTAATATGCAGTAGTAGTGAAAATAGACTAATGCTATAATAATAGTGCCATTGTAAAGTGAATTACACCATTAAGCATCTATTTTGTCTAATTTGTATTGTGATAGTGTGGTTGATATACACACATACAGACTTAGAGTAGCTGGTCTTTAAGAAACAGACTCTGGCTGAGAAGCCCCAATCCTATAAAATTAAACAATAAATGAAAATAAATCATTGTTCAGTAAAAAAAAAAGTGGATTTAAATATAAATGGATATCTGTACAAACATGTCCATGTACATAGTCACATAAGCATATTGTCCTGGTCAGGCAGAGCAATAAAATATATGACTGTGGCATGAAAACAACTTGCATAATGTTGTCTTTTTAACAAGTTGACCGGCTTACATGGAAATGCTATAGTTATCGTGGACTGATTTAATAGCTTCAAGACCAGGGTTTGAAAATAAGGCTTTGTATATTGTTTTAACCTATTTATCCTCATTACCATTCTGAGAACCTCCATGGATTTATCTCTCTCAAGTTTGGAAAGAAGCAGTAAGGGCCCAAGTAATATGTTCAGTTTATTTTGCCTTTTGTCTACCAAGAAAGGACATTGGCCAAACAACTTCTTTTATAGTAGAAAATGGAGGCATATTTTTATACCTTAAAACATGAGCTCACCCAAGAGCAGAAACAAGGTCTGAGAAGGCAGTATCAAATGGGCTGCTTTCAGTGGGGCATGTAACTTAAAAAGTCCAAGAATTTGTTGCACTTCGGCTTAGCTCCAGTGTTTTTATTCCTTCACTCTAGGAGGACTGGTATTAAGGGGGTAGTTTGGCAGGAATTGTCCAGAGTTTCCACCTCCATGGAGACTTACCTCCCTTTCTACTTGGAATCCTTGCTTGCACAAGACCCCCTCTCCAAGTGTTTCTGCTATGGCCGTCTGGAGGGGATTGTATTGGTACCTTCCATCTCTTACTTGACCGAACCTGAGGATTTCATTTTTGCAGCAATACTACTACCTGGTAATCTAGAACCTCAGAAAGATCTCATCCAGAGAGTTGAGACTTTATGTCATTCAGAATATGTTTAACTTCCATCTTATGACCAAAATATGAAAGCAAATTTGCTTCCTAAACAACAGTGCATGCTCAATTCAAAATGTTGATTTTAAAACTGCAGGAGCATTTGAGGATAGCATCAGTGACTCTGGATTAAGAATATATTTAATGGATACATTTAATTACAAATCTCAATGAAAAAATTTCATATTGTGCCTGGTTAAATGTTATAATGAAAATTACTATTGTTTGACTATATCCTCTAATTAATTGGGCTTTCTGTTTTTAGTAGTAGGAAATGTACTCTGGTTTTATTGTTCATTAGTTATCATCCTTATTGAATTCACATTTTGCTTCTTTGGCTGTGTTTATCTTCTCATTGGTCTTAGCTCCTTGAGGGCAGCATTGTTGATTGTCTAGAGTCTTCTGTCTCATCTCTCTCTGCCTCTTACTCTGGCATTCTCTGAATGCCCTCAGGATGCTAGCGATGGTGCATTTTAGAATCAATATGTGAACGATGAGCCAGCTGAAGGAAAATTGGGATGAGACCAAAAAGTCTAATATTCTTTGAAAGCTTCAGATACTTAAAGGTGATTCAATATATTGCCTCTTTTCATTGATACGTTAAGTATTTATTGATCACTTCCTATCTGCCAGATCCCATGTCGATCAGTGGAGGCACAAAGTTGAATTGAGAGGATTAATAGGCAGGAAAGACACATTAAACATGTTTTTAAAACATGGAGAGTACAAGAACAGAGATACTTGCAAACCATGTAGCACATGGAAGAATGAGAAAATACTTCATGAGGAGTGAAAGAAAGCTTAGTAAAGTGAGTACATTTGCTTTGAATTGGAGAAATGGGGAGAGATTTGCCTAGAGGACTAAAAGTGGAGGGACCTTGCAGGCCAGAGTACATCAGATGAAAGTTCATGGCACTTTCAGGTAAAAAGAAAAGGGCAAAGGTGAGCTTAAGCATTGAGTTTGTTGGCAAGAGCTCAAAAATGAGATTGGAGAAAGTTGACAGGGACCATGTTAGGTATTTTTGGATTTTTTCATGGTAAAATTTTGAGCAAGTGAAAATGCCTGATTTCTTTTTGCTAAGGAAATTAAACAGAGAGTAGAGAATTGACAGTGTTGTGAAGGAGATTTCTTTGACAAATCTGGAGCAATACTGCAGACTGGACTTCAAATGGGGCAGAGATGGGCTCTGAGGTAGAATTTCTCATGAGATGGAATTGGAGGTGATAATGGCAGTAATGACAGGAGTCATTCTCAGAGTTGAGTGGACTTACTGGCTGGAACAGTTTGGGGTAGGTTGTGAATAGGGGAGATGGCATGTGTTTCATTTTGGATGGGTGGGTTGAGGCTCTGGGGACGTATCTGTTGGGCAGCTGGAAATATAGGTCTAGAGGGAGCATGTGATAGTATGTACCTGTGGATTTAGGAAAAACAATGTTTTAGCCAGGACCCGGAGTTTCGGAGAAACAGCTGGGCTGGAGACAGGGAGCCCTAGCTCAAAACCTTGTTTTTGATGGGACTTTAAAGTATAGTATTTATACCAGGTTATGTTCATGGATTTTGAAGTGGAATCAGGAGAAAACAAGTCTAAGGTTCAAGTGGGTGTGGTTGAGAAAGTAAAAGGGATGGACTGGTGCTATGATAGAAAAGTATCTAAACAACTTGAAATTTAAACGGGAAGCTCCTATATTCACTAAAGACATGAAACAAGAATGTCTTCAAATCTAGAGTGAGCTTTACTACACTTTCTGCAGCTTCAGGTTGTAATTGAGTTTTATCTGCTTTCTTAGTAGTTTCCTTCCCAACATGTCTAATTGATGATTGAAGAGTTGCTGCCCTTTTTTTTTTTTTAAAAAAAAAAAAAACCTTTCTTCACAGCCCAGCATTGATTTATCCTGTCTCTAAAGGGAATCTGCCTCATACTTGGCAGCATCTCAAGGTTGGGAGAAATGGAATGACTAGTAGCTGTGGAGAGACTTCCACATTGCCCTGGGAGAAAGGCTTTGTGGGAGAGAAAGTTGAAAGAGGGTCTTGAGAAGGGGTGTGCAATCTTCAAAGGATGAGTGTAGCCATGGGAAACTAAATGGAAGATTTTTTTTTTTTAAGTGGACCAGGAAAAAAAAGAAATGCACATGTTATGATTATAGAGGGATTCTGTCGATCTCCATGTTTATGGCAAGAGTTGGGTTTTGTTTTGTTTTTTTACAAATGCAGCAACCTCTGGAGGTAATGTCAGAGCTCAAGGAAGTAATGCCAGAGAATTCTGGGTAGTTAGGGAGTCCTGTTGACTTAAAACAACTTGCCTACTAATAGGGCAAATTTATCTTTAACTCTAGTGGGTGTGACAGAGGCAGCTTCCTTGGAAGGGCTGTTTCCTTGCCTTCTGAGGTGGCAGCTGACTCCCTGTTGTTTTCATTGAACTCTGACTAAATACTGTCCCTGTTGATATTCCACTAATATGTATGTGAATTATTTGTGTTATCTCTGTGCTGTGAAATTAGAGGCCTTCCCCCACGGTGTGGTAAGTCGATTAAAATGAAAGCCTGTTTTTTTATGGTAGGGGAAATGGGCAAATATCAGGGAACTCTTTTGTGTGTGTTTGATGTGACATTTGGAAGGTCTTGGGATGCCAGTGTCTTATAAAACCTGAAAGCCAGGCTCTGGCTGGAGTTTTTTTTCAAAAGAGCTTTATATTTTATCCATTGCCACTTCTGAGAGGGGGAGAAAGGTTTGGAGTGGGCAGTTTTGCGATGATTCTTTTCTTGTTGCTGTTTTCTTCTCTGTCTTTTTAACTTTGCAGAAAGCCTTCCAGTTCTATGGTCAGAGCCTGTTCAGGACATTGGTGGCCAAACAGTCTCCTTTTGTTAAGCGAACGTCCTATTTTTGTTTCTCTTGAAAGGTGCCCTTCAGGACAGCAGAGCCTTTCTTTGGGCTATTTAGAATTGAGCCCTGAAGAAACCTAAACAGAAATCATTCTAAACCTGGGCCAAGTGCTTCCTTTGCCTAGCAAGGCACAGCTAAACCCGCATAAGATGAAATCTAACCAGCTGGTTACCTGAGAGCCTCCTTGGGGAGTCTTCTAGTCTGACTTCTCTCCCTTTGGCCACCATCCCAATGGCCAGGAAAGCTGAGGGTCACGACCCTTCTCTGCAGAGACAGGCGCAGGAGAAGAGCTGTGACTCTCAGTAAGGAAGCTTGGGTTGTGTTTTAAAGAGTCCTGTGTCAACTTCCAAAATGCCAAAATTCTCTCTATAAGAATTTTGAACAGAAATGCATAGAGAAGATATTTATGATTATAAGACTAGTAGTCTTAGAGGGCTGCTATTTTCCCTCTTTGTTGCTTGAGCTTTCAATAAGTTCATTTTATTCAATTTATCCATTTCTTTTTTTTCCCCAAGATAAAGCTGTCCAGAGCTTTAGCCCACCTCATATATCTCTGTTATTACCAGTTCTGCCTTTTTCTTCTACAAGTTAGGTAGAAAATGAAGGCATATATAGGATTTGATCACTTAGAGTTTGTATGGTTTGAGGTTATTTTATTTTATTCTGTTTTAATAGATATGGCATTAACCTCTGTGATTTGAAATAGAATCTTTGTTTCTTACCCAAAAATGTAGGGCTCAGACAGGCCTCAGTGCACAAATACAGGCT
This sequence comes from Solenodon paradoxus, assembly GCA_004363575.1. Classification (NCBI taxonomy): domain Eukaryota; kingdom Metazoa; phylum Chordata; class Mammalia; order Eulipotyphla; family Solenodontidae; genus Solenodon; species Solenodon paradoxus. Next base: position 25,825 of record RJWH01007663.1, on the reverse strand, counting down.
TCACATTTGGAATTTTTCTTCCCACTTTAGGTATCACCTGGGTCATTCAATTAGACTAGGGGCAGAGTATTGGATTTTGTTAGAGAAAGAAAGACTGGCTAGACAAGTTTGATCCCTGGGGACAGTTTGGAGCCTTCGTGAGCATGAGGTCATTGGTATATTTAAATTCTGAGCTTACACATATACTGTTGGCATAGTTCTGCCCCTCCTGGTTAACTGAACATTTACCCCTGTGTTTTCACAGGAGGGGACACCTGCCTTTTGGGAAACCCCCAACATCATTAGGGCATACTGCCAACTGGCCCCCATTTTTATAGAAAACTGAAAAATGAAGTGGTTTGCAGATAGGCATCATTTTAAGACTAAAGTCATACATTTTAGAAAGTTAAGGACTGGTTCTGTGACAGGGAAGTTGAGCTAAATATGCAGTTCTATTTTAATTTTCACTTTATGCCAAGGCGAAAGCATTGGAAGATAGGCTATAAATGTATAAGTAAGTCACTACAAGAATAGCCCCTTGCAAAATGCAGATTTAGGAAGGCTAAATATTTTCTCACATACTTGAATGCACATGAGTAACTAGCCCCTGATCAAGTTCTTGAGAAGTTGATGTTGCATGATCACCCAACCTTGATCACTGTAATGAATTGTACAGAGAGGGCTATGTAACTGTAAAGTCAGTATTTGGTTATCTTATCCCAGGCTCTAATAACAAACTTCCATAGATTGAGTGACTTCAACCAGAGACATTTATTTTCACATGGTTCTGGAGGCTGGGAAGTCCAGACCCAGATCCCAGCAGACACAGTTATGGAGAGGACACTTTTCCCAGCTTATAGATGGAGGTCTTCATTTTTTTCTTTTTTTAATTTTCACTATACCCTCACATAATGGAGAGAGAAAATTCTGGTGTCTTTCTTCTTTTTATAAGGGCATCAGTCCCATCAGGGGAACTGTAAGACCTCAATTAAACTTAATTACCTCTCCAAGACCTCATGGCCTATTGTCATCACATTGGGAATTAGGGCTTCAACATACGAATTTTGGGGGAACACATACCCCAAAATATTGGTCAGCTCTTAAATCTTCTTAATGATTTTCAGGGTGGTCCATTTGTCTCCAAAAAGTTGTTTAAAATTTTTAACTAGCACATTTATTAGTTTAAACAGCGTCTTCACTGTCTATGTATGTTTTATCTTGTATGTGGCTCTGTCTCCTCATATTCCGGTATTGTTGAAAACTACAGTAGAATAGTCCAAGGGAATTAAGGCTCCAGTATCATTGTTTTAAATTAGTTCATGTTATTATTTTGGGTGCAGTAATTCAACAAGTTCCTTCATATGCATAATGGTATCACATTTTAATTCAATGGCAAATACATATCGATTTTAGATTTCTGTTAGAAAGACAAGTCCCTCAGCTGGGTCTGAGCTAGGATGTTGGCTGCTTGTTGTACTGAAACAGGAAGGCTTTCAGAGTTGATTCAGCTTCTAAAACTCATCTGTGAGTCTTTCAGGTAAGGAAAGGATCTTCAGTCTATAGGTGATGCACAGGCAGAGGTTTTGCATAAAAGCAAATACTGCAAAGACAAGAAAATGAAATGTGCAAGCATTAATGCAGATAAAGAATAACAACTTGCAACTTTATCCAGTATGGTCTGTACTCCAAGAACACAGTGATTTTTGACTCAGATATGTCTTTCTGTGAATCGGTTTTATCATCTGTGTGGTTAATGCCCTGAAAGCTTGCATGAAGCAGAATGAAGACAAACTGTGCAGAATGACCTGGACAAGTCATCAAGAGATGCGGGTTCTGATTGCCACTCAACCATTAATTATGTGAGTGGCTTTGAGCGTTTGGCTTTCACCCACTGCCAGCCCTCACACCAGTCTTGCCTTCAGGTGAGCTCCAGGTGTAGCTCAGGGACACACGGAGCTCCAAGCTCCCCCAGCTCTGACATCCTATGACACAATGACTAAGAGTCAACATTTTTGAGGGCTTAGCAAAGAATATTCTTCCCTTATTCTTAAACATGGAGGCATAATTTATAAAATTTACCCCTCAAGTATGCAGTTAAATGATTTTAGTAAATGTGTGGCGTTGTGTGGCCGCCATCATCATCTATGGAGCCTTTCTTCTACCCGCAGAGGATCCGTCAGGCTGCCTGCTGCTAAGACCCCTTCCCACTCTCAGTCTAAGAAAGCCATGAGCCTGCCTTCTGTCTCCAGAGGAAATGTAGAATATATGACCATGAGAGCCTGCTTCTTTCAAGCAGCACTGTTTTCAGGGTTTGTCTGTACCGCTGTGTGTGCACCTTCGTCCTTTACATCACTGGTAATCATTGTGTGGTTTCGCCATATCTTGTTTATCTGTTAATCAGTTCATGGGTTCCTTTTTCTTTAGCTCCGGTCTTCATTTGTCGAAGAGTCTAGAGTTTCGTATTTTAAAAAACTATAACCTTCCAAGCCAGTGGACTGAGCTGTTTGGGTTGTAAATGTGATTAAACAGCTAGGTATTAACTATCAGTAAATGTGAAGGTACTGGTTTCCGTGATATATACTTACTATAAATGTCAGTTTCTCCTATTAGGGAACTTGACTCAAAAACCTTCCCAGTGATGACCCACCTGTTGTTTCATATATTTTTTACACACTGGGTGATGAAATACTTGGAAGCAAGAGTTAAAGACATTGGCTGTTACTCTCTTTGACTTAGTAAAGTCACTCAGCGTTTTCCTCTGGAAGTCTTCAGAATAATTGTGAACAAGTCCAGAGAGGGAATTACTTGCAGAGAACTCACGGTTTGCTTTTCAGCTGTGAATCACAAAAACCACTGAATATAATTTTGAAGAAAAGGTAGATAGAATGACAAGAGGACTGAGTTAGTGTCCTAGCTATTGATTTCTTTGAAGAGATGCCATGGGCCAGACAACTTGATAAATTGGTGTTATTTTTGTGTTGTGAGTGAAGGTGGGATGTGTATTTCCATTTGGTTAGCACCTGCTTAATGGAGAGTAGCAGCTTAATATTCTGAATGCTCCTCAAATGGTTCTCAGTTTAAAGTTTAGCTCTGGCAATGTGGTTAATCTGCAGAGTGTTTCAATCTTGCATTGCTCCTCAGTCCATTCAATTTCCCGGAGTCCATTCCTGGCTAGTCTGTGATGTAGGATGGAGGAGAAAGGCCATTCCATTTGCCTTTCTCATTTCCATAAGGATGATGTGTTTTGTAACCATGCTCTATTCTAAATTTCAGAAAAATTGGATCCAAAGTAGTGTGTATCTGTATGTGCAGAGATATACACATAAATCATATATGCATCCTTCCAACTGTGTATTAAATCCGGGACTATGAAAGCCAGCAGCTTGACTCAGTTTTATTTAGCATGCTAATTACTAACAGCATCCGTCTATTATCTTGAAATGTTGGCATTAGACTATTTTCTCTTCCCAGAGGTGGAGGTGATGTTTAGAGCATCACACATTGCCCATGGGTCCTGGGAAAGCTTTGCCTTGGTTGAGTTCATAAGACAGGTTGTTATAGAGAAAGATGAATTAGGATATTCTTCAGTAAACTTAGACTCCGCTTGTGCCGAGCCTGAGATAGGCATCTGTGGCCAGAGGAGTTTGTGCAGGGCCCTCCTACAATGAGCAAACTGTGTCCAGGGACAGTTACTTTCTTACTCTTTTCTCCACAACTTTCAAGATGGAACATGTCCCAGTGAAGAAACAAGTTTCATGTCTCTTGTTGGGTGGTGGGGTGGGCAGGCCTCTCGCTGGATCTCTTACAGTGTGCTCACAGTTGATAGTTACTAATTACTAGGGTATTAATTAGTAGTATACTCTTCTAGCTACTAGTAACTAGTTACTAGGATTGCTGTGTAAGTTGTAAGATTCTTGAGGACAAGGCATGTAATGGAGTTAGTTACCTTTGTTTTCCAGTGATCCCAGCACAGTGCTTTGCGTTTAATAGGCACTTAACTATTGTGAATTTAGTAGATGATGAATAAATACTTTCTCTACAACAAACAACATTGTCAGGATGCTGTGTTTTCAGTAATGCCTGATACTATTGCCAGAGAAAAACAAAAGACAGAGTCCCTGGCTCTTTCCTTCTACCTCCCTCTCCCTCCCTCCACTGGACCCTCTTTCCTTCCTTTGCTCCCTTCGCTCCCTTCCTTCTCAATGATATTTTCTGTTCTTATGCTATCTTCAGTTCTTAGACACAGTGAAACTCCAATCTTGCTGGAGGAATTCCTGCCTGCAATTCTGACCAGTAACTTTAACGGATTGTTGAGAACACCCTGTGATTGGAGCTTGGCCGATGTGTACTGTGGATGATGAATTTTAAAGATTCAGAGTTCACCACAGGGCAGGGCCTGTGAGCACTAGCACAGGGCACCCTCAGGAGGTTCCCAGCAACTCCAGTGCTTTGTAGTCCTCACAAGAGCTGTGAATAGCAAGTTGCTGAACTTGACATTGACCGGGGCCTGGTTGTATTCAGCCAAAGTTTTGTGGGCTTGCTGCTCCTTTCTGAAAGGTGTCCACACCAGGAAAGTCAAAGTTATTACCATGGAGCCTTCTCTGACTCACTGCTATTGCAAGAAGGAGGAAAACTCTAACTTTGTAGAATTAAGAAAGCCTTGCCTGGGCCCACATGTGACACTGATATTTTGGGCTTTCGCCAGTGTAGAAACACTAAGAACAGCGATGATGCCGACCAGCACATTGAAGTTTTTAGATTGAAAAGCCTGAACAGAATGTTCAGCTGGAGCTGGAGACATACTCCTTTCCTATTTTATCTCTGCCATAAGCCTTAGGGCTGATTGGAAAACATACCCACTGCCAGGTTTGGATAGCCAGGATTTTATGTTTATTTCTTAGACCCGCTTATGCACAGTCTCTCTCCCTCCTTTCCTGCCTTCCCTCCCCAACCCCAAGCTCCTTTGGGTCAAAATCTGAAAGGCTGCCACAATGTTAGTGGTAACAAATATTCATTCTCCTTATAGAACAGTGCTAACTCTCTAACAATGACACTAGGACTTAAGTGATTTTTGCAAATGAAAATTGAATGTATCTCTTCCTTTCTTAAAACCCTTCATGCAATTCCTCTTGCTTTAAGAATAAAATCCAAGCCCTTTAGCATAGAATAGATTGGCCCCTGTCTGGCTTTCCAACCTCATCTTTTCCCCATCTCCCATTTCCCTGTCCTCATCCTCACACACACACATCTCTGGCCACACTGAACTTTGGTGCTCAGATTTGCTATGCTTTCCTCACCTCCGCATGCCTTCTCTTATACCAGAGTTCTACAAATTCTATCTACAAATTCTATCACTTTATACATGTATCCATTCATCCAGCCAGCATCTAGAGAGGACCTCCTGAGTGGTAGGTACTAGTAGGTACTTGGGGTACAATATTGTGCAGTCAAATCCCTGTTCTCATGTATTTTCCAGTTCTCACTCATTCTCTTCGTCTAAATGATCTTAGCCTAGATCTCAGCCTAGATCTCAGTCTAGATTTGTTGCTTTCTGGAATTTCCCTGACTTCTCTCCTCTAGATTAAACATCTTTCCTTTTCCTTTCAGAGCACCTATACTTCCTCTATCAGAGCCCTTATAACTCAACTGGATCCCAAGTTTTGAGCTCCCTTCAGAGAAGTTCCTTGCTCAGGCTGGCATAGAATAGATGCTCAAGAAAAACCTGCTGAAGAAATGAATGAAGGATTGATTTAACACAGAAGGCCTTAGTTAAAAATAAGATGTTCTCACTGTAGTCATTTCAAACAAAACTCATTCTCCAATTGTGAGCAGCTTGGCTGTGGCCTTTGCCCAAAGGGAGGCACCAATTGTGTGGATGATAAGTTACCTGTCAGTCAAATGACTTCTCTTTTATCGGTTATTTGTCTTCCTGGTTGCTTTTAAGATTATCTTCCTTCGATGTTCTGCAGGTCAGGTATAGATTTTTGCATTTGTTTAGTGTGCTTACTCATTCTAATAACTCATGCTTTTCTTTCTGGAAAATTCTCAGACACTCTTCTCAATCTCTCTGAAAATCCTTTTGGATGTATGAGAGATCTTATTTCATAATCTCTTCTCTCATATTTTTAAATCGCTGTTTCAACATTCTAGACAATGTCCCTGATTCTTTTTAAAAAATTGCTAATAGTCTCTGTAATTTGCTAGTTTACTATAGTGCATTCAGTAATGCTGATTTTACATGTTAACACACTATGGACTCACCACCCAGTTCACAATAGTGATCAGTCAGCTCTCTGAACAGGTCCTTCCAGGCAATAGCCTCCCAAAGCTAAATGCTCTTCTGAGTTTCATCATCAAAGATTCATTTTGCTGCTTATTAAATTTCATATGAATAGAAACATATCGAATACATTCTTGTGTCTTGTCCTTTGAATTTTAAATTTTAAGTGACTAATATTTGCCATTTCTAGAGTTTTTAATTTATCTATTTTTTGTCATAGTGTTCTGTCACTTTATTTTTATATCATTTTGGGGACAACTTTAATAATCTTAAGCTTGCTTATTTTGCAAAATATTCCATAATATTCTATTATAAAAAGTTCTTATAGTGCTAATTTTTGTTATTTTCATCTTACATGCAGTGGATCCCTTCCTTACGTTACTGTAATTTTTGATTGCAAATTTATCTTCATCAGACTTTTTCCCCAGGGAGTCCTATGTATCTTGGCTTGTGGAAGTGTCCCTATCCTGCAGCACAAGGCAGTGTAAATTCAGAATCCAGATGCATTTGCATATTACATAGGTTTAAGGCTTTAGGTTCCCTCACTTGGAATTCTAGATAGATGACAAGTTCCTTTTTCACTTTTCTAGCATTTTTTTTCATTAAGGGGCATCTTTTTATGGCTCTGTGTTTTAATAGGACTCTCAACTGACTTCTAGTCTAGCAAAAATGCAAAGTCACATCTCCTAGGCCTGTAAGGGTGCTGGTACCTCAGACCATATTTGCCTCTCCAGGCCATGGATATATGGGGAAATGGGAGCCCCCACTCCCCAGTCCATCACTGCATACTATGGTCATTGACTTTCTGGTACTAACTTTTTCCTTTGCCTCTGTATTTTACCCTAGGTTTTAACTTCTGATAATTTGTGTGAAAGAAGAGATTACTGTGGTTCAGCCCTGCCTACCAAATTTAAATTTCTACAACAAGGATCTAAAAATCCTATGTTTTTGTGAAATGCGTCAGGTAGCTATTATTATTAATAATGAGAAATATTATGTACATTAGGTTCTATTAAGCCTGTGATGTTATGAGGACCTTATGGTTCTCTCTGTTTCTTCCTGTCTTCCTTTATCTTACCTCTCACATCCTTACAAGAGTGGGCATCGGATGTCTAATCTAGATATTTGGGCAAAAACGAATGGTCTTGTTCTGTTTTAGTTACACATCTTTCCTGGCCCAGGACTGGAGGAAGCCCTCAGAGACAGTGGTTCACTGCTTTCTGCCTCTGTGTCTCATCTGAAATACAGTGATAACTAAGTGGTGCATAAACTTCTGAAGAACAGTCGAAAGATTTACCGAACACTTTAGGATTCAGAAGTATTTCTTGGAAAAAAAAAAAAAAGAAGAATTGAGTTCATGTGTAGTATTTGAAAAACCTTGTGCAGTTAAGTACCCACGGGACTGAATCTGACTGGAGGCAAATCATCCAATTACTGGCAGGGAATGACATCATGTTTACAGAGAAACCTTCAGAATCCCACCCCGACCCTGTCTCATTCCTTCACCTCTCTTTGCTTGCAGCAGGACTGCTTTGCTTGGGGGACCTGGTTCTAGATTTATCTTAGTGGATTGTTTTGCCTGCGTCCCCTAGCCCTAGCTTTTGCAGCCACCAAGGCCACCATGGGACATAGACACCCACCTGCATGTCTTTCCTTTTACTTTGAATAAGCAGCTGGTGCGTGGATGTGCTAACAAATTCACAGAGATTTTGACATTCACGACATTTAATACAATTGGTCAACCTGGTCTGACCTTGCTTGGGCACCCGGGACTGGAAACAATAGCTGCCCACACTTTGGGTTTATGTGCGGTGCCTCTAAGCAGTGCCTCGACTTTGAACACAAAAAACCTGAATGTAAATTATGAAGGTGGCATGGAAGATAATAATTGTTGTGAAGCCTAATTTAGAAAAATCATGTATTGTGCTGCTCTATCGCTGTGAAAAAATATTGCATTTGTTAAAACAAGTCGTCTTCTGCTTTCTGGTCTGAAAACACACTTTGCATTTTTTTTTTTCCTTGGGACCGTCAGTTTAATTTGGGAATGATCTAATTATGAGGAAGTGAATCCAGTCCTCTGGATGATAAGTGTTGACTACCCTGGGAGAAGCCCTGGCAGATGGTTAGTTCGGAGTGAATTTACCTTGGGATTGGGGCTTTAGACTGACAGCTTTTTTCACTCAATTAAGTACAACAACTGCCAAAAGGACAGCATTGAACTTGATGCAAATCATTACTGTCGCTGCAGTGTTGGTAAAGTTTAAGCCTGTGCCCCGAGTCAGCTGAACTTGGGAGAATGTTTCAGGGTGCCACACTGCGAACTGAAAACACAGGCATGCACAGAGGACTCTGAGTCCCCTTCTTTAAAATGCAGGTATTTATTCCCTTTTCCAGGTCAGGGTATTTCCAGGAAAAGGGTATTTATTCCCTTTTCTTTCTTTAGGGTCTCTGTTTTGGTTCCTGTCCCTCAGTGATTTGTTAGGTATCTTCTGGGCCCCCTATTCCTACTACTATTTTATCTGGGATACCAAATGCCCCATTTGCTTGTCTTTGCCCACCCTGGATGGCCCTGAGAAGCAAGGCCCAGAGAGGGGACTCTCCCAGCATGTGTGGCACGTCTCTGCTTCCACAAGCCCTACTTAGCCTTCTAGGCTGGTCTTCAGAAAGTCTGCTACAGCCAGAAATGGAGCAAAGCAACTCTTCCTTGACTCTTCTGCTGGGTGAAGCCCTGGGAGTCTCCAACCCTCACCAGAGTCCATACTCTGACTTCACTTGGTCTCTCTGTTCCCCAAATGTTCCCGTCTCTCTCCTGACTTCAGGCTGGATTTCTGTAGTGTCCAGGTTAGGGCCCATTAAGATGTTTTTGAATGGTGTAACGAGAAAAGGCTTCCTGCAGAACTAGATCTTCTAAGCCATTCTTTCAAAGGGGCTTTTGCTTCATCCCTAAGGGCCTTCCTGGTACTCCATCCTCTGTGTAGGGCACCCAGGTGCCGGCAATGCAGCACAGCTTGTGCCGTGTTGTTATTTCTGTTTTACAAGCCTGGGGAATCTGAGCCTGAAATTCCTCAGTCAGGTATATGCTTTTGTCAGCCTGTTATCAGTTTCCTGATTTACTGTGTAAGCGGTTTTGATAATCCCTGTCATATGTGATTACATTTCCTCCCCTTCCCATAACATCTCGGTGTAATTGGTTTGATAAACTCGACCTCAGTCCAGTAGTTTGCTTGCAATATACTTTCACCTTCTATCTGTGTGACTAAGACGGTTTTGAATTGCTCTGCTCAGGGAAAATCAGGCCTTGAGCACCAGGCCTTTAGCTGTGGAAGCCAATCACCCGGAGCAGGCGGTACAGGCCTGGAGAGCTAGGGGTGTCAGGTAAGACTCAGGAATCGAAATGGCCCTTTTTTTCCTTCCCTCCTTGGGACCCAGAGTGGTGTGTGTTTCTCTGCGTGCATTCTTTAGAATCCAGAGACTGCTCATCTGTATCTGTATCCGGGGCTGCTGGATGGACCTCTTGTCTACATTTACCAGAGGCTGTATGTATTTGTGTATTTATTTACAGAATACCTACTTGGTTCCAGGAGGAGTCAGTGAGGAAAAGGAACCTTTTTTTTTTCCTTTTCTTTTCTCCCCCAGTGTTTGTTCCTGAAGGCCAGGAAGTATGTTTTGACAATGGATATTTTAGGCAAATTAAGCATTTTGGTTAATTGGAGGTTAAACTGGAATGCAAAATTTACTTGGAGTTCTTAATAAGATTAATTTATCTTCTCATTTACTTCTCAATAAAACTGTTAGAGAAGGCAGCGTTACAATTGAGACTGGAAGAATGAAGATGATTTAGAAAAGAAGAGGTGGGTTGGCGCGGGTAAGAGAAGACATTCCTGGTCTAGGGGAGAACAGCCTAGCAAAGCCAGGGAGACTGGAAAGCTGAATGGTGAAAGGAACAGGCCTGCTGGCAAGCAGGGGTGGATGAAGTGCAATGAAGTAGAATTGTAGGAATTAGTGCAGAGAGCAAGGCTCTTGATTTCTGAGTGTTGGAGTTTGAGTTTAAGCCTATGGGCAGTAGGGATACTTGTAAAGATTCTGAGCAAGGGGTGGCATCAGAAGCACTGTGCTCTCAGAAGATAGACACACAGTAGTATATAGACTCATCTGTTTTTTTAGCAAAAGATATAATACAGACCAAAGCTTGATTACTTCTCAGATAGTAGTCATTTTAAAGAATTACCATTCTAAAATAAAAAAGCATGCATACTATTTTATTTTTCAGTCCAGGGACCAAATTTCCTGAATTTTCCCTGAGAATTTCTGCTCAGTCTGGTCTTAGAAGATGGAAACCAGATACCTTCTCATTGACATGTCCCACCTGCGTAATTCTCTGTCTCTCTTGCTCATTCCCACATATCCATGATCAGAACATTCAGCACATGCAGATGTGGATGTGATAAAGATGAGAATGTGGATAGGTCGTCAGTGCTCATTTTCCCTGGCTATTTTCCTAGATCTAAAGTTACTGGGGGATTGGAAGATGTTACAAGGGTTTATTTCACACAAAGCAGACCCATTTTTTTTGAAGAAGAATCTGAGTGGTCATTTCTCGACCGATGGTCTCTCTACATCTAATTTTGACATTTTGCTCTTCATGATTATTTTTTTTTTTGCATTAACACTATGCTTTACGATGTTGTATTAAAATGTTCTTTATCTTGATTGTTGAATTGGTTGGCACCCTCTTAAATTCTGTGCCTGAGGTGAGTGTATCTCCTGTCTTGCGCAGTCTGACTGTTGAGTTCACGGAACAGTGAAAATCTTCTCAGTGCTGTGAATTTTCAGACTTCTCTTCCAGCTGACTCTGTCCTTACACAATGTCATGTGCCTCACACCACACAAGACAAACACACTCTCATACCTGGAAGTCTCCCGTGACCGCCCTCGGGGGTCTTGCCTTCACATGTGCTGGTGGATTCTGGACCGGCTGAGCGCCTTTGCACCAGGCTGTGAGGTACTTGGAGAATACCTCCAGTGAGTGGGACTCCTTGTCAAGATGTGACTTCACCAAGTCTTTTGGATGGGGTCCACGACAAACCTGCTTCATAATGAGTTTTGCTGGGGAGTGGAGAGGATTGAAAACATGGTCCAGTGGATTTATGTTTTCTGACATCTTGACAGTTCCCAGTGAATGTCCTTCTCTCAGCCTCACCTGACATAGCCCAGTTTAGAAGAAGAGGTTTCTGGCAGAGTTATCCCTTGTCCGTAATGAATAAAGATCAGCCGATAAGACCAGAGGGAGAAAGGATAGCTTTGGAAGGGCCTTGCAGAGAGTTAACTCTCGTCCCTTCCCTTGCAGTTGGCACACCTGAGGCATAGGGCAGTGACATTGCACTTTCTGAGTCATGTGTCTGGCAGTGCAGGAGCAGGCGGAGAACCCAGGCCACAGTTACGCCCTTGGCAGCCTCGCCACACCATGGGAGCTACGCAGTCCTTGTCTGAAGATGGGCTCCACTTGTTCTCACTGTGAAGCAACCTGTTATTAAAGCCTCCCCCTGATTCTAGGTTTCAGTGCCTTTCCTTCCGAACTACATTAGGCCCCCTAAGTGCCTTTATTGCCGTGTACGGAGAGGGAAATGCAGACAGCTTTGTAATTGAACAACCATGCTCTTGTCAGTATTCATTGTTTTCAAAGCCGCTATTACGGGGGGCCAGTACCCTGGCATGACACAGGCGGGCAGCGCTGGCCTCCTCTACCTTGCGGGCTGAGCAGCCCCCTAACCAGCTTTCCCCCGTGGTCCATGGGGCCATGTGTCTTTAAATGTTCCTTGTTTCCTAAGTTCTGCTCTGGCAAGCAAGCTCTGCCTTAAACCTGCAGAGTTAAATTTACCCAGACTGACAACTGTATATGCAGGGTTCAGTTACATAACAGCAGTGGCTGCTTGTCACATCACTCTCATCCAAACATGGTGCCCAGAGAGAGCAGGATAAATACACCCTCCTGTGTTGTGCATGAAATGGGTGACTGGAGTATGTATCTTTAAAGTGTGTGTGTGTGTGTGTGTGTGTGTGTTTTAAAGCACTGTAACAATTATCCCATTATCCTGACTTTGGTGCCATTAGGTGACTTTTTAATATCTTAATTATGAGGTTAGCAGATGCTGTGTGCACAAGTGCAGTTTGTTAATTTATGCCGTTTGAAATGAAATCTAGTTGTTTTCAACGTATTTCATAATATTATGGCTAACTAAATCGTAGTGCTACAGGAATTGCAAAGCTCCTAGCAGGGAAAATGTGCATGTTAGCCTCCACATACTCTTTGATAATTGCCTTCTGTTTCACTTGTGTAACATTTCTGTTACTCTTACCTCTCCAGTTTTCATCTGAGAAGATCATTAGACCTTTACAACATGTAATGGGCTGCTGGGTCAGGCATATTACCTCCAGAGCTGCCAGAATGCCAGAGAAGGACACTTTTCCATCTTTAAGAATCCCTGGCTTGTTGAATAAACTGCTGAGCTGTTGGAATTGTCAGAGCCTTGGGGACGGGATTGGGGGTCTGCAGACTGGTGACTCATGGTATGAGTGAGCCAGTAGTCTAATACTGTGGAAATTCAGCCCACGTTGTTCCTCAGCTCTTCAACCTCTACAGGTGTATTGAGATTCTGCAGGTGATGTTGAATACATGTAACTTAATGGGGCAAAATACATACTTATGGGGTCAGACTTGATTTAAATTTTGGCTCTTGGTTTACCCACAGTGTAGCCTGGGCCAAGTAATTTTATATCTTTGAGGATTCATTTCTAGAAGGGAAAAAATAGGCTATTGATCAAGATTATGAAGTCATCAATAATTTGCTTGGCACATGCTGGGTGCTCATTAAATGGTCCAATCTTCCTTTTATTGTTCTTGGACATTCATGTGAGATAGAAAGACATTTGGCCTCAGGAGATTTTAGCGTAGTTGGAGAGGCAAAGCATCAATACATGCTGAGTTAAATAATGCTACAAAGTAGTAATGTGAGATATGGTGTCACATGCTCTAGGACTCATTGACTAGTGCTAGGTGTAGACCCAATGTTCAGTGAGTTCAAATGAGCTGCTATATCACCATAAAGAGGTGAAACTTGACCACTCTTTGAAGGATGAAAAGAATTTAGATAGTGTGTTGGGGTGGGGAGGTTGCTTGTTTATTGGGGGCAAAGAATTTCTAAAAGCATAGAGATGAAGAGGGCTATTTGGGAAACAAGATATGCAGTTGTTGGGGAGTTTGTATGTAGTATATAGTGGAGTAGGAGGATAGAAATGTAGATCTGAACTTCACTGTGGGGAGCTCTGAATACCAGGTTGAGGAAATCATTGTGTTACCCAACGTGGTTGGTTGGTTCTAACAGAATTCTGGGTAGACCAGGAGATCCCTGGAAAGCCCACCCTAACAGCCAACCCATGAGCGTGGGGTAGACCTCTAGTGGTCGAGAGAGTTACTGCAGCGCTTGGTGGTAGAAAGCTGTGGAATGCGTGATTCTTACAAGCTGGGCTGTATTGTTCATTGGAAGAGAACTGTAAATAACGTTATGGTGACAGCAGTAATGGCTCACAGCCTGAAATCTTAGAGTCAAAAGAACTGCAGAAAAAAAAAGGCAAAAATTTCAAAACAGCCTGGGACCATTTAGGGATGGAGTCAGCCCTCTGATAATAGCTCTAACAGATCCTAAAGAATTCACTGCCTTATAAAAAATAATAATTGATTGTGTAAAAATAACATTGTTAAAATTTTTATTTATATCAACAAAAAAGGGCTAATATTTTTAGACTGGCTGAGTGCTAAGCAATTTTATTTGCATTATCATACTCAGTTCTCACAGCCCTTCAGTGAAAATGGTACCGCTTATTATCCTGCTATTACAGATGTAGAAAATGTAGTTAAGAGAGGTTAATTAACACTCCCAAGGTCACAATAGTTGGAAAATTGTATAAGAGGGACACAAACCCAGGTAGCAGGTCTCTACCTGTTCTTTTAATAAATGTTCCGCACTCCCTAATAACCTCCAAGACATAGGTTATGGTGAAATAATGTTCAGGAAACCCTCCTAACAGTCCACTGCAATGCCCAATGTTTCATTCAATGGTACTGACAATTAAAGAAATAAATAGCAAATTTCTGTTAACTATGAAATCACTGATGTGGAGCACACATATGGTGTGAGAGATTATTACATATTTTAAGTCAATGGGAGAAACATGTCTTAGTTTTCTTCTATCCTCCACCCCTCGTTATGTACATTTTCTTTGTTCTCTGGGAACTTAGAAGGGCACAGGGCCACACGTCTCTGAAAGGCATTCAGTTTAGCTTCTGCTCTAGAACTTGAAGCAATTTCATTAGCGTTCTCACTGATTCACAATGGACTTTAGTGCACTTCCCAATGGCCATTTATTATGAGTCTTGGCCTTGCTGCAAGGGTGAATGAAGGGCAGCTAGAGGTGTGGTTGGTAAAAGCACTCTTTTTCGGGCTATCAAGCCCCTTCCAACTGAAGCATTCCTCAAAAATAGGGTTATTGTGGCACTCTGGTGGAGCAGAGGCAGGTCACTTGCCTCCAAATGATCAAGCCACATACCTCTGGGTTCAAGTCACAGGTTGGGGGGCAGGGAATAACCAGTGTGAACAGCTAAATAAAAATAAAGATGCTTCCTCTCTCTTCCTGCCTGCCTGCCTACTCACCCTTATTCCTGCCTGCCCCTTTCCTTTAACAGAAAAAGAAAGATGGAGCTAAACTAAAAGAGGGGAGGGGGCCACTGTAAGACCAGAAACTGTTCCTACACACCCCCTCCAAAGCCACCTATAAGGTTAGGGTCTCTAGATGACATATGGTAAGAAATGGAGCATTAATAATAAATGGGGATTTTGGCATTTGACACTGTTACTACTTGAGTGACCTTGGGAAAAGCATTGAACCTCTTGGATCTCAGTAGATCTATAACGATGAAAGTCGGGAATTAAAAGTTATCCAATATATAAGGCAATTAACAAAATATTTCATCAACTCAAATGGAGCTGTTCTTAATATTGGTATTGATCACAAATCTTTGGCATTCAAATGAAAAAAAACAGACTTAAATTGGAAAAAGTAGGCATTAGTGAGCTCACGTAATGGTTTTCTGATGACCAGAATCACAGGACAGGGACAGGGAGTTGTATCTGATCCTAGAGCATATGCTTCCGAGGAAGGAATTGGGTTTGGATGTGCACTAGCAACAGTCGTTATTCTTCATCATTTCCTAAGTCACTATTGAGCACTAACCAAGGAAAAGCAATAGAAGGACTCATGGCCCAACCAGCCTTGGGTCTTAGAGACATGAGGAGCTCCTTGAGTTGTGACAGACACCTGTATTTGGGGTGCTTTCAGGCGGATGCGCTGGGCCCAGCACTGAGCTGCAGCCACGCTCTCTCCTATTTTGTAGCGGTGTGCCTCACACAGTGGATGGGGTACCATGAGCCTAGGTCAGAATGGTCAGGTTTTGTCAAATTTTATTGACCATTTAGATTTTCTCCTCTACCCTGTGGGGAGAGGACTCGATTTCTTGTAGCCTGTTTAGGAAACAAGCAATCCAGCATCATTTGCCTTTAAGCACAAGCCAGTACAGCATGTCACTTTTGAAATAAAGCACATTAATTTACAGAATGACTACTTTATGGTGAAGAGCAGCCTGTCTGAATGAGAAGAATTAAAGGCCAATGGTCAAGTCCTCTACATTACTCACACCACCCTCCTCAATAAATCACAGTTGCTGAAACTGCAGGTTAGTGCTTACTCAAATAGCAGTGTGTTGGTTAAGGATGACAAGTGCTGACATGGCCTCTGTTTGCTCACAACATACTCTATGGAGAGTTAGACCCCCAAAGCTGCGTGTATCCTTTGGCTATCACCCTAAGTACCTTGTGCGCCGTTAAACAAGGTTCAGACTGAGCCTGGACTGCAGTTGTAATCTTCATTCTAGGCAGCCTCTTCTGAGAGAAGTGAAGCTTGAATGGCAATAGCATTTGGCAGGCAGACCTTAGAGCACTCTGCAGACCTGATTTTTAAGTATTCCCATTGCCACCAGGTTTTCAGAGAATATGCAGGCCTCCAGAAGGTGGGGAAGCAGAATTTACAAATGAATCCTTTGGGCTCTTGCTGCTTCTGGTGGACACAGTTGTACCAAATTACCAGGATTCATCCTGAGTTAGTGCCTATGCAGGTCGGCCGGAGTAGCACGTCATTGTCAGATTGTTTGGGGAGATGGGCCAGATAAATGGTCTCTCTCACTCTTCCCCTGGAAGGAAGGATAGAAGGGAAGATAAATATTTTAAATACTGACTGTGTTCCTCTGCAAAGCACTGAGCTTGACTAAAATGGTTTGAATGCAGCCTAACAACTCTAGCGGCCAGTCTTTTCACATCCTAGGACACAACTGCATGAATGAGAAAGTGACTGTGTGGTGTCTTCTTCCCATTTCCCTTGTCACTTTCACCCCTTAGGTGTGCCCTTGATGAGGACTGATGTCTGTGTTTTTGTTTTGTTTTTGCTATGATGAGAGAGATGGCAGTGTGCATGGTCTTGCAAGAAATATCATTTTGTGAAATACTGATGTAACTAGCAATTATGATTGCCTCTGTGCTGAGGTGTCACGCATGGTGTTTCCATCCTACATGAGGGTTGTACAAGGGAAGTGCTGCTTCTCCTATTTTAGATGAGGAAACAGAGATTCAGAGCTTCACCCAGAGCCACACTGGTGGAGCCAGCATTTTGACAGAGGCCTCTTCAAATCTAAAGATTATGTTCTTTCCACTACACAATGCTGTTCTCCAGTAAAACCCAAATATATGAAATCTCTCTCTGATGCCTTGAGTCTTTGTTTATAGACCATTAATTTCTCAGCTGAAACGCTAAGAATTCCAAAACAATGCTGTTATAGAAGCTATTGAAGCTCAATCAGGTGTTTGCTTTTCTTAAATGAAACCAGAGGGGAAATAGGATCTATATACATATAAGCACCAGTATGTATACTTTACATAAATTGTATATAGATGTATGTATATAAATTCAAGCATTCTGTAATTTGGGTGATTTATGGGTGCTTTCTTGAATTCTTTGTGTAAACTTTCATGATTTTAGTTTTTAGTAAAAATATCTTCTGATTTCTAAATGTAGGTCTCACCTTATGTAGGAGATGTCTCTGTGAAGTCGATGTCAGTTTGGTTTCATTAGGCACTGTGCTGACCCTTTAAAACACTCACATTCAGGGAACACATCTGTGTCTCTTGTAAATGGGAAAAACCTTTCGTAAACTGAGGAGTTAAAGTTTTTTATGTGTTTCCTAATTTTAGGTCTCAAAACACTGATATTCTTAAGCCAGGACACCCTTTTTTTCCCCTAGACCAAGTATTAATTTATGGATAAAATCATTTTTATGGATATGCAAGAGATTTAACCTCAGCAAGTTTTTTTGGGTGAAGAACTGTTGAACTTCAGAATGTGGCATGGGCTTCACTTTGAGTCAGTAGATATAAATCTAATTTATTCACTTTTATTACGAGCCCAATAGTCTCATATTATAAACATACTTTCATTTATGCCTCCCTAGTGATGAATTTGTTCATTGTTTGCAGGTCTCTTCACTACAAACAATGCTGGAATAATTATAGGTGTCTACTTTTAGTATCTGGGTTCCTTTCAGGCTATAGGTCTCCTCGCTGGGACACTGACATTGTGCTGGCTTCAAATGGACTTTTTCTTCAGCCCACCTTTAAATTATCCACTACTGATCTGCTGGGAGCTAGGAAACCAGACACACAGGCTGGAGGTCTGTAAGATAAGAGCCCAGGGATGTGGAATGGGGAGCTGCCAAAAGAGTGCCTGTATATAGAGACTTTCTGTTATTTATGTCTTTATCCTTTTATATTCTCCATTATTAGACCATTAACCCTAGGAAGGCAAATATCATCATACACTTATTTGTGAATCTTTTATAACATCAAGCCTGAGTGTAAAATTTCATTCAAGAAACATTTAAGTGCTGTGTTAATAAGGGAGAGTAAAAAATTATGAACAGGTGGTTTTTTGGTTCTATGAATTGTCACTTACCATCTAGCAACTCATCAAGAAAAGCAGGGTGTCCGTGCTTATGTCTTCTCGCTTATTTTCTGTTCTCAGTGATGTGTGTTTTTTCACCCGGTTCTAGAAAATCTGGAACTGAGGTGGTCATGCCTTTGGTTCTGATGGACTTGTCAAATATTTCCTTTCTCAGTGAGTACTCCAAAGATTAAGTCTTAATATTGATCATGATGGTAAGGCCTTTTCACACTCACTCGTATTATTCTTATGTTAGGAGATGCTGTCATATTTGACTTAAAAGTGTTTTGAGTTTCTTGGAATGAATCTCATAGAGATTCCATCCAGTTTTGCAGAACTCATTTGTACCTGGGATCCTGGACTGGACATGGCTGTTCTAAAGTAACAGTCACAAGATACAAGCTATGGATCGAACCCAGTCCACCCACGCCATTTTAGGGAAACTTTAATTGGAATACAGCAGCCAGACCCATTAGTTTCTCATGTTGTCTAGTTGATTTCAGACAACAGCAGAGCTGAGTAGTTGTCAGAGACTGGGGAACTGCAGAGATGAAAATATGTACTATCTGAACTTTGATTAAAAAAAAATGTGTCCCCACTTCTGGTCAGGTATAGAGGAAGGCTGCTAAGGTGAGTGGGGTGGAAAACCTCTTCAGAACATAGAGCACGTGGGGTTGGGTTTTAGGTTAATTGGGAGGGAGGGGCCCAAGAATTTACAAGCTGCCAAAAGAAAAAACAATGAGGCGGGAAAGGCCTCACGGGAGCCTGTCAGGATCCTCCTACTGGAGGCTGCAGAGGGCTGCCAGGTAGGCCGTGCCACAGGGAGCTCAGGAAGAGAGGCCACTGAGAGACTCCCTTTGAATTCCTCCGTAGAACCAGTGCAGAAGTCGAAACATTGACAAAGCAAGACCTTGGGCAGTTCTGTCGTCTCCATTACAGAATGTTCTCCAGAGGCCCCAGGGTGCTTCTGGGGAAGCGACCAGATAAACAGCAGCTCTCGCCAACAGTGCCGGCTTGTAAACTTTTCTCCTTCCTTTTTATGCCTGTGGTGATAAACATATGCTTTGAAGCATGAGATTTGATTATCCTGTCTTAGTGCTTATAAATACAAATGTGATTAATGGTCATAAAAACAGGTTGACAGTGTAAGACTAATTCTCAGCAAAGTAGTCTTTCCATTCTCTGAAGCGCCCCTCTGCAGAGGCAGTGAGCAGTGTGACTGACACGGGCCCTCCCGTCACCACCATGTCCCCTCTCCTGCTCTTGGTCTTCCCCTTAGACCGCCCAGGCTCCCCTTGGAGGCTCTTCCTGCTTGATAATTAAAATCGGTGGATTTTCCCTTGGAGAGCTACCTGAGGTAAGTAAGTACCCGAGTCTCTTTGTCACGCCATTAATAGTCCGGAACTCGCTGAAGGTACTTGGCTGCTTCTCCATTCCCCACTTGGGCCTGGCCGGCCGCCTGTACATGTTGGGGAACAGCACAACCTAAATCCGGACAATTTGTAATTTAGTAGTGACGGGATAGTCGCTCTCTCCCTCTGTCATTTTGCATTAAAGACCTGCCACTAATAAAACTAATTAATAACTGCTGGCTCGGTGTGGAATAGTTGGACTTCTTAAACCTGGCAGGCTGCCACCGCTGCTTTTGAAAGAAGCACTTCATCTCTGTCATGGGCAGGATGAATATTTCTCCACACTTCTAATTGGACAAAGTGCCTTTCAAACTTGCTCGCATTTCGGAGAGAGCAGAGTAGTAGTGTGTGCGCTCTCGAGATACAATCGCCTCCTGGCCGCCTTGGAGAGGGGGAGAATTTGGCACAGAGGACCCTGAACTTGCTCTTCCTCTGTGACTCCTCCTGACTTCACCTCTGACCCTGCAGGAGCTCGAAGGGCACGTTGAGACTGGAGCCCATCGTACCACCCTAGGAAAGAGGGGCTCATGTTTGGGGAGCAGCACAGTTAACTGGCAGCAGTGGGGGTCCTACTAAACATTTCTGGAAGTCTCCCCAGTCCTCTGAATCAGAATCTGCAGGACCTGTGCTGGCTAGGGTTTCTGCATGTGTAATCGACTCCCCAGCTGATCCCGGGGCACACCAGGGGCTGAGAATCACAGGCATAATTATGGTACTTTCATCTCTGGTACAATGGCTTTCCTCTTCAGTCACTCAGCAACACAGCTTTTTAAATGATCCAAGTAGTGGGTGCTGTGTGAAGAGACTGAGGGAGAATCCTGCTGTCTAGTCAAAGGCACACACATATGCATGTGAAAACTTAAATGATACAAGTGAAATAGCTTCAACAAAAATGGGGCTCTGCACACATTGCTTGAGTGGGCAATTCTCTACATTCTAGCAGACGCTAGCCATAGCGGAGCATGAGAAATACAGTGTGCCTGCATTTTCCCTGGGGCGACAGTTAATCAGGGCACTTCAGAGCTAGGCGGTAAAGGATGGATAGGAGTTTATTGGGTAGGGAAGAAGAGTTTTGGGGGGTTCCACCATATAGGTCTCCATCGGGGCATTTCCAATGTGTATGGTGTGGTAAGAGATCAGAGAGAGGGAGTGACTGTAGATTGTCACCTTCTGGTGGGGCCTTCAGAGCCATGGTGAGGGGTGGAGTTTCTGTGGGATTTGAGGCACAGCCAGGTGTGGTCTGGTGCTAGAGAAGCAGTTAGACCCTTGTCATAGTCCAGCTAAGAGAGGATAAAGACTGGGAATTGAGTCCTGTCACAGATGGGGAAGAGGGTTACTTCAGGTTTCTCAGTTATTGATGAGTGATGTGAGATTTTCGCTTGGTTCTGGGGGCCAAAGGACAGAGAAGTCAATGAATGAATCTAAGATTCTCAGTTTGGGGACCCGCCAAGAGAGTAATGCAGAGGCAACAAGTGTAGGAACCATTATAAGGCATTGCCAAGAAAAGAGAGGAAAACCATTTTCCGAGCACTGGTCTGTATTTGATCAAGTCTCTGATGAGAACATTGTGAGCAGATTTCACTTCTTCTTTATACTAGAGTGACTTTGGTGATACTGGACATATTTCTGGTGTGGTCGTAAACCCATTTCCTGCATCCCCCTCCCATTACAATAATGCTCACAGGGAGATTAAAAAAAAAAAAAAGTCAGATCAACAGGTCTGGTGGTTAAATAGTTTGTGGTGGCATTTAGTTTGCTCTAGAGCTTAGGCAAAACCAGAGTTTCAGCAGATAATCACTTCAAGGCTTATCAGGGTGCCAGCGTTTCAAGCGTACTGCTCACTGCAGCAACAAAAAGGACCCAGTGATTGTCTTTGCCACCTGAAAGATGCTCCAGGTAATGCCTTAGTGTTCCCTGTGTCTGCCGCCTCCATTAGTTCCCAGGCAGTTAGGAACCAGAGAATGGGAGAAAAAGCTATTCTTTGATTCAGCATTTATCATCTCACTGATCACATGCCAAGTACTGTCCTAGGGGCTAAGGATACATGATAAATAAAGCAAAGTTACTGCTCTCAAGGAGCCCCTTATATAGTCAGGGGATGGGTGTATACATCGATAATTAAAATAGAGTGTTGTAAGTACTAAAATAGAATTATGTACAAGATCGTACCACAGAGCAGGAAGTGATTCATTCAGAGGGAGAGGATGAGGTCTCCAGGGGGGCTTCCTGGAGAAGGTGATGCAACCCATGAAGTTTGGGAGGATGGCTGTACTTCACTAGATTGAGAAAGAAATGAAGGGCAGTCTAAGCAAAGAGCACAGGGAATCTCAAACAGCGTTTGCTTGTTAAGCATTTAATAGGTGAGGGCGGTGTGCTGTGTTGGATGCTGTGAAAACACAGAAATGTGGTTGCAAAGACAGCTTGTATATTTTTCACTTAGAGTGGAGGGGTGGAGTGAAATCATGAAATGCAGCAGCCCGTGTATAACTCATCCATGGGAAGCAGGTGCATTCTGATATCTGCTGATCAGAGACATGCTTGTGAGTTCTATGGAGGTGGGGCTGGCACTTTAGCAGGAGATGCTCCTCGGTCATTTCAGCCCCATAGGAGGAGAGAGTCACTGTGTCAGGGCAGAGGGATGTGGGAGCACTGGATGGGGGGGCCTCCTCCCCTTCTCTGTGAGTTCCAAGTATGGAAAGGTTTAGACGAGGCATGAGTGTTTGACATGATTGCAGGAACGGAGGTATGAAAAGAAGAATCTAGAGCTGGTCAGTATAACTCATTCATTCACGTAGCTGACTTTTAACTGAGCATTTGTGGAAAACAAGACTAGGTACTCTAGCAGTGAAGTGATAAAGATTTTCCTTTGGCTTCTGCCTTTAAAATATTACCAATTTTAAAAGATAGATGCCCAACAAATCAGAACAAAAGAGGGAAAAAAGTTGTGCAAAGTGCTTTTAAAAGAAAGAGGGAAGGTGTTTTTTTCTAACTCTCTAGTCTGTAACTCTCTCCTGCCCATCCATGAGCCACTCAAAATTATTTTTAAATGGAAATAATTTTAGATGTGCAGAACTGCTATAAAGATAGCACAAAGCATGCTCCTACCTCTCACCCAGGGCATCCAAAGTTAACATCCCTTCATAACCTCCTCGTGGTACAGTTATCGGAACTAAGACATTAATATCGGCATAGTGCCACCATGTCAGCTAGAGACTTTAGTATATTTCCACCCCTCTTTCCCCCAGTGTCCTTTTTCTGTCCCAGAATGCAATCCAGGACCCTACCACATGGTATTTAATTGTCTCCTCAGTCTCCTCTAACTTGTGACAGCTCCTTGGTTTTTCCTTTTTCCTGGCTTTTCATAATCTTGACCCTTGAGAAGAGCATGGGTCAGGTACCTGAGAGAATGTTCTCCACTGGGTTATCTGGTGTTTTTTCATGCCTTAATGGGGCCCAGGGTTTGGAGGAAGACCCCAGAGGTAAAGTGCCTTTCCCAGCACATCAAATCAGGGCAACATGACATCACATGGTCCGCACTCCAGGAATATGACCCTCTATCTCCTGGTTAAGGTGGAGTCTGCCAGGCCTCTCTCCTATACAGTCACTGTTTTTCCCTTTGAAATCAGCAAATTCCTGGAGGTGGCACTTTGAGGCTACGCAGAGATCCCACTTCTCCTTCTCCTCCCCTGTGAGCTGCTTAGAATCCTGTGCAGTGTCTCTCTTCTAACTGCCTCCTTCTAGAATCAGCACTATTGCTTCATGGTGATGTTCCATCTTCAATCTTCCCACAGTTGGCTCAAGGGAATAACCATGAACACCATGGATGTTCGAGTTAGTGGTGGCATTGCTTTTATTTATGTGGGGAGAAAATGGTGCTCAGGGTTAGCAATTTGTCCAAATGCACATTTCTAAGTGAATATCTATACTTCTTTGCTTGGTATTATGGAAACAGCACTGAACTAGAGAAAGGAGACCTGAGGTCCTATTCGATTATGACAGTCCTTAGCCGTGTGACCCACAAGCAAGGGACTTGAGTTCTCTGAGCTTCCATTTTCCTAAAGTGGAGAGTGTCAGTCAGTTCCTGGGGTCCCTTTCAGCTCTAACACTCTGTGGTTCCATAGTGAGATTTTCCCTGGGGTTAATGAAACTCTAGCTTTAATGAGGAAAACTGAGTTATAATGGAATAAAGAAAACAGATGTGGAGAGTGTTTGGATGTAAGATGACCTTGGAGTCGCCGATAATTGAGACATCTGATAAGGGCGGTTTGAAATGAGACTAATGAATGAGATAGAAATTGCTATTTTCAAAGTCTAACAAAGGAATACACATCCAATTATATTGGATTGTTGAAAGGATGGACATGCTCTTTATGCTTCAAAATCTTTGCCCTCTGTAGCTTTTCAGATGGTTAGATTGCCTTCGGTTATCAATTGCCAATTTCAAAATTTCAGTCAAATAGTGCCCTCTTCTTTTGGAGGTATGCAGATATCTCTTCCATATTAGATTCTGGACAACACCTTAAATCCTACCATATGGCCATAATCTTAAAGATAAACATGGAAATGTCCTACTTTACCCTATTGCTTTACGGAAGCTCTCCCTAGGAATACAAATTCTTGCTTTGCTCTGCTAATAGAAATGTCTGCTCTTTGCTGATGGACATGTCACTTAAAAGGTGGCAACAAAGTCTGATTGATTGTCAAGCATGACTCTAACCTTCTTTGATGTCACATAAGCATTCTGGATTGTTAGCTTTTCCCCTTTCTCTGATGTTTTTCTGCTAATTGACTGTTTTTCATGTTATTACTGCTTTTTTGCCTTGTAAGTTTTTACCTTGGTTTGATTTATCATTTGAAATCCTTGCCTGTATCATTTGCAATTTGTTTCCTTTCAGAAGGATGAAAAGAGCTAAATGTTCTTCCAAAAGATATGTTTTTAGGAGAGGGCTCTCTTTAAGTGGGCTTCTCCTCATTCTCAAGCATGGCAAGGTTAACTCACCATCACTAAATCATATGCTGAACTTCCAGCTATGATGGAAACAAATGCAATTTCACTCTGCCTACAAAGGTGGACTACACATGGACTGCGACTTCTAGGGGCTCATTGTCAGCTAAGAGAAATGTGAAATAAAGAATTTCAATGGCTGCCCTAGCAATGTAGACAAACTACAGAGGTCAGAGGATGACATTTTTAACTTTCTCTGGGAAAATAGAATTCCAGGAAATCTTTTTGAAGAAGATATTGTCCAAAGTGAATTTTTCAAGATAAATACAGTATATCCAGGGAAAAAAACTGGGATAAGCACATGAACATTATGATCATGGAACCACACACCTGACCCCATGACCTTGGGAATTCTAAGCACTTGAACCCTGCAGGATGTTGCATGGTTTAATTCGCTTGTGTATAACATCTTTTGAAACTATTTCAGGAGGACATGCTTTCTGAGTTCAAAGACAATATTGTTTCTCTGAAGTGAAAATAAGTGGTGATAGGAAGTAATAAAGGCAGTTCACTGATAATCAAAAGCCATTTGTACCAATAACCTACTTGACACTCTTTCTCCAAGCCTTTACCTGTTTTAAAGCCATGCTTACTGGGACCTGCCATGCAATATTTGCAATATTTTTTATGCTACACTTCTGTGGTCTTAACACCTTAAAAAATTATCTTCTAAGCAGATGCAGCAAACCTAAAGATGGTCATCCAAGGGTCTTTACTGACCCGTCCATTTATTGAGCTCTGGAGTCTCTTGTACATTTAAAAATTACCATTAAATCAGTCAAAATCACTTTTAATCAGTTAAAATGCCACACACATATTGAACATTTATTGTCTGTTAGGCATTGTGCCGAATCTCTGATAGTCAACCTTTTTGGTCTTAAGACCCTTTTACACTCTTCTAAATTATGTGGGGGTAAGGATGAATGAAGACCTTTTGTTTATGGGAATTAAATATATTGATGTTAGCCTCATTAAGACTGAAATTAGAGGGTAATTTTAAAATGTATTTTAAAATAATAAACCCATTAATCCCAATATAAATGATATTAA
>RJWH01007662.1:0-30594 GCA_004363575.1 Solenodon paradoxus | reverse complement strand
ATGTGTTGATACTTTTTTTGTTGGTGGTCCTCCTACATGTTAAAGATAGGCTTTTTCATTATGGATAATCTTCAAAAAATTGAAAACGGACACTCCATATGATCCCATTATCCCTCATATAGGTATTTACCAAAAAAATACAAAAATACTAATTGTATATATATATATATATATATAGATAGATAGATAGATAGATAGATAGATACATAGATACATACACACACACACACACACCCCCACCCATGTTTACGGCATTATTTATAGTAGTCAAGAAATGGAAATAACCAGAGTACCCATTGACAGATGAATGGATATGTAAGTTGTGGAATATATACACAAAGGAATTCTGCATCATCATAAAAAAATAAAAAAGATGAAATACTGCTATTTGGGACAATGTGAATGGATAGTGAAATATATCAGAAGGAGAAAGACAAATACCAGATGGTCTCACTCATAGGAGGAATATAAAGAAACAAAGCTAACAGATAGACAAAATAAAATCTAACCCTTGGACACTGACAACAGAACTGAGGTTACCTAGGGTGAAGAGGGGTGGATGTGGGAGAAAGGGCAGTGTGGATTCAGTGCACAGTAGTGAGAGACTATTAGAAATCTGGTGGTGGGTATGGTATGTTATATATTTGATAAAGAGAAAACCTGCATATCTAAACTTATATTATTCAATAAATCAAAGTTAATTCAATTTAAATAAAAGGATATTATGCTTTCTGACTGACCAATATTTGCATCTGTATTGAAAATAGCTAACCAGATAGGTGTGGGTCTATTTCTGGACTCTTTTTTCAGTTTCACTGATCTTTGTGCTTCTCCTTTCACCAATACCATATAATATTAATTAAGCACAAGTCTATAAATCAGGTAGTATGAGCCATAAACACATAGAAGAAAACACAGACAATACTCTCCTTGACATTGGCCTAAGTGGTGTCTTTGGGAATTTGATTCCAATGTCAAGGGAAATAAAAGCCAAAATAAACAAATAGGATTACATCAAACTAAAAGGCTTCTACACAGCAAAAGTAATGCCCATCAAAATAGAAAGACATCCTACTAAATGGGAGAAGATATTTGCACATCATACATTCAACAAGAGGTTAATATTCAAAACACGTAAAGAATCCATACAACTCAACAACAGAAAAACAATTCAATTAAAAATGGGCAGATTTGAATAGACACTTCTCCAAAGAAGACATACAGAAGGTCAACATGCAAAGACAATGATGGTTTATCATATCTTATTATTAGGGAAATGCAAATCAAAACAATGAACCATCAACTTACACTTGTGAGAATGGCTATTCCAAAAGACTGGAAACAAATTTGGCGAGGATGTGGAGAAAAGAGAATACTTATACACTGTTGGTACTGTTTAAATTGGTGCAACCATTATGGAAATTCTAAAAAACTTGAGAATGGAAATCACATATGATCCAGTTATTCCACTGCTGGTTCTTTACCCTAAAAACACAACAATATTAATTGAGATATATGCACCCCCATGTTCATTGAAGCATTACTTATAATATATATGAGATGCAAACAACCTAAGTGCCCACTGACGAATGAAGATATGGTATATACACACAATGAATTAAGCTATCAAAACAAATGAAAACCTATCATTTTTGGCATCTTGTATAAACCTAGTGAGAAATATGCTTACTTAGATAAGCCAGAAAGAGAAAGACATCTTTCTGGTGATGGTAAACTGAATGTATTATATACAGATACAGATTTACATCACACCTTAAACCTATGCAGTGTTCCTTCAATAAAATTAATTTGAAAAATAAAATACTGATACACATAATATGCAAGAACCTCAAAATAATTAACTTATGCTAAAAGAACTCAAACACAAGACTATTATGATTCCAATCGTAAGAAAAGTCAAGAAAAGTCAAATCTATAGGGGAAAAAAATGTAGATGATTGTTTACCTGCAGCTGAAGATGGGAAAAGATTCCATACAACTGTCCTCTTTTGACGTCCTCATGTACTGAACTGGGGTGGGGGTGAGGGTGAGGGGTGGTTCTGTGACAGCCTGTGACACAGATCTTTAACCATGGAATCATGGTCTATGGGCTGCAAATTATGCTAGTTTGAACTCTGCTTTAAGTCTCATTTGCAGGCTACACTCTCTTCTCGGTCCTTGACTTTTCAGGTTGAACTTCAACATTGCAGGCATTATCCCTAACAGTTTATTCCTCTAAGACTGTCTCTTTTGTGGTTATGCCCTCTTATTAGGTCTCATAGTATGAGATGAGCCCCCAATGGCTTGTTCTGCTAGGGCTGTGTTCCAGCTTGTCTTGAACAGGTTTTTAAATCTTTCACATACATTCAGTTATTAAAGTTTATAGCATAGTTTTACAAATGCATCTTCATTCTTATTCACACATGCACAATAGGTGGCATCCCTAAGAAGCCGTAATACACATATACAACACACAGGCACACACATATATATGAATATTTACATACCTAAAAATAGATTATTTTTAAATAAAGGAAAGGTGCAGGAAAGAATGAAGGTGAGTAGGCAGGAAGTCAGGAAGAGAGAAAGAAGCCTTTCTGTTTCCACTTAGTTTTTAACACTGGTTCTTTTTCTCTGGACCCTAGACTTGAACCCAGGGGTATATGGCCTACAACCTTCGGAGACTGAGCTACTCCTCCAGGATGCACCAACAATAGACTTTTTAAATGCATAAGACAATAAATGTAAGGACAAGTAGGCAAATTCAAAATTATTGAGATTTCCATACTGCTATCTCAGAAATTAAAAAACTCTCACAATTAAGCAGGTTTCATCCAAGCAATGGAAAGCTAATTCAGCATTCAAAAATCAATGAAATTCTATGTCAACAATTTATAGAAAAAACATACAATCATCTCAATAAACTGAGAAAAACACACTTGAAATAGTCAATGTATTTTCATGACTAAAACTCTCAGAAAACTAAAAATATAATGGAAAGTGATTAACCTAATAATAGCACCTATGAAAGACCTACAGCTAATGACTGGAAAGACGGGAAGTATGCCCTGCCTCTCTACCCTATTCAGCACTGCATTGGAAGGTCTACAGTTCAGTAAAGGAAAGGAAGATATTAAAAAGGACTTCATTTATAGAAAAATATTTTCTAGCTGGAAAATCTCAAATAACCTACCAAAAGCAAAACAACTGCCCCCACAGAACTAAAAGGTGAAGTTAGAAAGTTTTCAGATTGTCAATAACAAGTGCTATTCATTTTTCTATATGCAACTATGTAAAATTTGAATTTGAAATAATATATAAATATAATTTATAATAACCCTCCCCCAAATGAAGTGCCTATTATAAATCTAGCAAAATATATACAGGACTTGTATGCTTAAACAACAAATACTAATGATCAAAGAAGATCTAAATAGGAAGTACTGTGTATGAATCAGAAGACTAGGTAAGATATTAAATCTATAGATTCAATGTCACCCCAATTAAAATTTCAGCATCCTCTATTAGATTTTTTAAAAGTTTTTTTTGCTGATAACAGGGACAACAATGTGAAAAGAGGCTTTCTCTAAGATAACCTGAGAGTAACGATCATTTAGGAAAACCAGTGTACAAGAGTTCCTTTTTCTCCGCATCTTCACCAACTACTGTTTCCAGTCTTTTGAATAATAGCTGTTCTCACAGGTGTGAGGTGATAGATCAGTTTTATTTTGACTTGCATTTCCCTAATAATAAGATATGATGAACATCTTTTCATGTGCCTATTGGCCATTTGTGTGTCTTCTTTGGAAATGTGTCTATTCAGAGCTTCTGCGCGTTTTGTTAATTGGATTCATTTTTTCTTGTTGAATTTTATGAATACTTCATATATTTTGTATATTAATCCCTTGCTGAATGTATGACGTGCAAGTATTTTCTGGCATTTGAGGATGTGTTTTCAAAAAACCAGCTACTTTTCTTATACTTAGTTGATCTAATAGCTATCAGTTTCTTTGAAACAATAGCAACAGTGTATTCAATGATTACAGTTTATGTATAAGTGAAATGAATATGGCAGCAATGTTGTAAGACAGGAAGGAATTAGAATTTTTTTATTATAAAGTACTTGTACTACCTATGAAGCATAATAGGTAGTTGTAAATGTATATTAGTTAGTTGTAAATGTATATTGCAAACAATAGAACAACCACTAAAAAGATTCAAAAATGCATAATTAAAATACTAAGAATGGACAGAAAATGAGGTTATGTAATATACACATGAAACATTTTATATAAAATCACAAAAAGCAGAATAAGAGTAGAACATAATAATAGGAATAAACAATAGGGCAATGAATAGAAAAGAGCAACAAATAAAACAGACCCAACTATATCAACAATCACTTTAAAATTCAGTGGTCTAAAAATACCAATGAAAGTACAGATATTATCAAAGTGCATAAAAAAATAATAAGACCCAGTTATGTTTTCTATAAGAAATCTACTTTAAAGACACAGGTATTTTGGTGCACCCATGTGACTCAGGCAGATAAAGACATGCTATTTTAAAAAGAAAAAGTAGAAAGAAATACTATGCTAACATTAATTAAAAGAAAATTGGAAATAGCTACATTAGTTTCAGACAAAACAGACCTTAGAGCACAGAAAATGATTTTTTTTTAAAAGGAAAGGTACAGGTAGGAAAGAAGATGAGTAGGCAGGCAAGCAGGAGAGAGGAGAAAGCACTTTATTTTTATTTAGCACATTTTGGTTGTTCTACCTGGCCCTGAGTGTGAACCTGGGTCCTTGGGATGCATGTGGAATGCACTTCAGCCAGAAGCAGATGACCAAATACTCCAGCAGGGCCCCACAAGCACAGAAAATTCTAACAGATAAGGGGCATTATATAATGAAAAAGGAATAAATTCTCCAAGAAGACATAGCAATCCTTAACATGTATGCATCTATTTAGAGAGTATCAAGATACATGAGGTAAAATCTGATAGAAATACAAGGAGAAAGAAATGCATCCACTGCTATATTTGGAGGTCTCACCACCACTCTCTCAACAATGGATAGATCCAGCAGGCACAAAATCAGTAGGGCATAGTTGAACTCAACAACACCATCAATCAACTGGATATAATTTGACACCTATACACTACTTCATCTAAAAACAGCAGAATACACATACTTCTCAAGCTCGCATAGAACTTTCACCAAGACAAACCAAATTCTGGGCCATAAAACATATCATGGCATGCCCTAATAGAGTAGTAGTTGGGTCAATCGCCTCCGAAGTAGCCACATACCTCTGGGTTCAAGTCCCAGGTCTCGGGGGAAGCAACCCGCATGAACTAAATAAAAATAAAATGCTTCTTCCTCCTCTCCCTTTTTGTCTGCTTGCTGGCCTTCATACATACCTACATTTTTCCTTTAAAAAAAAACAAACACATTTTAACAAATTTCGAAGAACAGAAATCATACAATATATGCTTTAATCACAAAAGAATTGAACTTGAAATCATTAACAGGAATATAATTGGAAAGTTCCAAAACTCTTGTATATTAAATAACATACTACTAACTAGCACAGGGGTCAAAGAAGGAACCTCAAGATAATTTAAAATATAGTTTGAACTAAATTAAAATGAAAACATAAATCAAAAGTAGCAGGACAGAGTGAAAGCAATGCTTAAGGGGAAATTTATAGCACTGAATGCATATATTATAGAAGATATAAAATTCAAAATCCCACCTTAAGAAAAAAAAATCCAAAGTAAGCAAAAAAGTAAGTAAGATAAATGATATAATAAAAATCCACCGGTAACCATGTATAACTTTAGAACTTCTTACAGAGATTATTTTGAAAACTATTGGTTCTCTGAGTAATTCAAATATCCAAAATGTTAGCATATTTCATTAAAAAATATTTTAAAAATCAAATTCATTAAAATCTCATGGCATCAGAAAATCTTTTTTAAGTTTGAGAAGCTAAAAAGCTCACATAGGTAGTTTTTAAAAATTCTAAATTTTGTTTGATAGCTCAAATGTAAAATGAGCAATTGTTTGGATTAGAATTAAAGAATTCCATTTTGACTAGTGCCATCTGAGGCCTGTGATGGCTGACTGTCCTATTCCTAAAACTGATGACTCATTTCTCCTCATACCTCCAAATCTAATCAATCCTGCTTAATCTTTTGAAGGACAAAGATCCTTAGTATATCTCTAGGAAATTGAGCCCAGACAGTTGCAGTAATCATTTACTTACTTAAGCCATAGATAGCACATACTAGATGGAGTAATACCCTTTAGTTTGAGGGTGTTGTGGATATTTCCTCTGCAGAAGTCCTGTCCTGTCTACCAGCTCCAGTAGCAAAGACCTTTGTATGTAAGCTACCACATAAATTAACATTTTATCTCATGGTTGTGCCTGCCCTCATTCTTCAGATTTATATTACCTTATTATTTGGTCTCAGAGTTGAGCAGCAACAAATACTGCTTTGTTTTCCTGGAAGGTATAAGTTCACTTCATTTATTTAGAAAAAAAATATTCCCAATACTCAAGTATGAAAAATCATAGCTTGTCTATCAGTTATTGCAGAAGTGCTATATGAATATTTCCCTTTTTATCATATAATATTGAGACGAGTACTCAAGAGCAATACTTAATTTTATTTACTGCTCAAAGACATTTTTAATAGAAACTGAGTTTTTTATTTTTAGCTACTGGTGCATAGTGAAGAATACAATGACTACTGATAGTTTGGTGCCATTACCTAGATTTATACTTGGGCAGAAACAGATTTATTTTCTGCTGTATTGGCACCATCAATGCAGATTGCAACACAATAAAAAAGTGAAATTAACAACTAGTACTCCTACAAAAAAAACTGCAGATCCTTTGAAAAGTCCACATCGAAAATTATTTTATACTACTGGCTACCACCTCAGGTGATACATTCCCCTAGAACTACTCACACCCTATTATGGCTTATTGCTCTTTCCCAACAGTACCATAAAGGTCTATACTAGTCTAAGCAATGACAATTTCACTATCGTTTCTAATCTACTATCTTATAGAAAGGAAGATATACATATATACACACATACACACAAATCAATAAGCATTTCTCAACCCTCTCAGGAGCTATAAAAGCAGTCTTCTGAATAGCTGAGTTTTCTCAATCAGCTGAGGCTTTGGATCATACGCAACATGTATTTTTTAATTTGGAAGAAAATTAAAAAGTATACAACATACATTTCTGCCTAACAAAACAGAAGACATAGCTATAACTTAATTACTTTTCTAGGTACCTTTCAAAGTGTCTCAGGCTACTTTGTTTATCTCCTTACTTGGAGTCAGGCTATGAGTTGTCACTTGTAATAGAGACCACTGTATTCTGCTATTGCCCCTCTTCTATCTTCCAAATCTGCCATGAGAGACTGATGGATTGAAAAGAGATTACACTAAGTGAAATAAATCACATGTTTAATCTAACTCCATGGTATTGCTGCCTTGGTGTCCATTTTGTTTGGCCAAGAGGGCTTTGGGTCCTTAAACTGACATTAGATCTTCATGCAAGCATGTGTCCTAGATAACAGCCCACTGAGTCATAAGTCCTATTATAACTTCTCCAATGGCTCTTATGATAGTCTCCTGTGACTCCCAGGTCCTTCCCTTGTGCACTCCTTAAATAAGACAACCCGCACCCCAGAAGTTTACCAAAATTCTGCTTTTTGTTTGAGCTAAACAATCTGGCGTTAGTCTGAAAACCTCAAAACATTCCGCCCACGGATCCTAATAAAGGTATGTGCCTCATGTCTTACCTGTGTTCCACCTTGACCTCCCCCATGTGGTCCCTCCTGCCATCCATGAAGAAATATGCCCTTTCCTTACCTCCAGGACCTGCAAATAATAAATTTCTATTTCAATTTCCCTTATGGTCATTTGTAGAACCCTGGCTCACCATCCAACACTCAGGGGTATCCACTTAACAAATGTCAATTTACCAAACGTATTATAAATGTACATAATTTGTTTAGCCATTCAACTATTAAGACATCTGGGTAATTCCACACTGTCAATACAACATATGAGTAAAGATGCTATAAGCATTCATATATAGGCTTTTGTGTAAACCTCAGTTTTCATTTCTCTGGGGTTTTTATATGCAAGAGTGTAACTTGAATCATATGGTGGCTGTATGTTTGGCTTAATAAGAAACTGAGAAACCTTTGCAGAGTGGCTCTACCATTTTATTACTCTCATCAGCAATATATGAATAATTGAAGATTCTCTGCATAAGTAACCAGGTACTAGATGTTGCCAGTATTTTCCATTTTATCACTCTAATAGACAGATAGCTCTATTTCCTTAGTATTAGTTTTAATTTGCATTTCCGAAATGACTGATGTTGAACATCCTTTTTCTAATTTGTCAGTGGTATCTCTTCTGTGAAAAATCTGTCATGTCTTTTGCCCATATTCTAATTGAACTGGTTGCTTATTTTTATCATTTGGTTTTCA
Organism: Solenodon paradoxus; assembly: GCA_004363575.1. Taxonomy (NCBI): domain Eukaryota; kingdom Metazoa; phylum Chordata; class Mammalia; order Eulipotyphla; family Solenodontidae; genus Solenodon; species Solenodon paradoxus. Next base: position 22,066 of record RJWH01007662.1, on the reverse strand, counting down.
GTTATTTATATCTTCTAAATACCAATAACTTGCAAGATATATGGCTTATGAATAAGTTCTGCCATACTCTACTGTTTCTCTTTACATTCTCTTAAAGTCTTTGGCAGAGTTTTTTAATTACATGAAGCTAAATTCTTTAATATTTCCTTATATGGGTCAAGTTTATGAAATCAAGTATATTAACGCCTTGCCAAGTTGAAGATGTTACAGCTTTTGTCCTGTTTTCTTCTAATGTTAACTCATTTTTGCATAAGGTATGAGATTTGAGGTTTTATTGCCTATACATGTCCAATTTTTCAAGCACCATAGTTGAAAAGGCTCTTTCCCTATTAAACTGCTTTTCTACTTTTCTCAAAAATTATTTGGCTATAATGTGTTTGTCTATTCCATACTTCTCAATCTTGTTATATTAACCATTGTGTCCATCTGTCCACTAACATAGCACACTGTCTTGCCTATTGACAGAGGACTAGATAAAGATGTGGTATAGATACACAATGGAGTATTACTTAGATGTGAAAAAGAAAAAGAATCCTGCCATTTGGGACAAAATGGATAGACCTAGAGATTGTGCTAAGTAAAAGAAATCAGGAGAAAGACAAATACCGGAAGATCTGTCATATGGGTCGGATATAAAGAAATAAGGTAGATTAACAAAACACAAGTAAAACTAACCTTTGGATACTGATAACTGAGGTAACCAGAGGAGAAGGGAGGTGGGGGTGAAAACAAAGGGTATTGGGGGTTCAATGAACAGTGGTGGAGGACTACTAGAAATTTAGTGGGGGGGGGCATGATGTTACGTATTTAATAGAGTGAACCTGCACATCTAAGACATATTGCTATTAATCAAATATTTTTAAAAATCCTTTTAATAAACACATACAGCACTGCTGATTATATAGGTATAAAAGAGGAATTAATAAAAGGCAGAATGATTCTACCAGTTTCTTTTTAAAGATTGTTTTAGCTATTCTAGGGCCTGTGCCTATAAAAACATATGAGGATTTAAATAGAAATCCCATTGAACCTATATAACTTTGAGGATAACTGATTTTTCTTTAATATATTTTGCAACTCATGAACAAAGTAAACATCTTCAATTATGCAGATCTTCCTTTGTTTCTTTCATAATTATTCAGTAATTACTAGAACACAGATCTTGTACCTATTTAGTTGTTTATAAGTATTATTTATACTCCTTGGAGCAATTGGAAAAGGTACTGTATTTATAAATTTTGGTTTCAACATATTTACTGGTAGCACATAGAAATGTGATTGATTTTTGTGTATTGATCTTATAGTCTATATAGTTGAAATCACTAATACTAGTAGTTTTTAGACTTTTTAAAAATAGATTCCCTAAGATTTTCTACATAGATGTGTGATCTACAAATAAGAGCAAATTTCATTCTTCCAAGTAGGATAACTTTTATTTCATTTTCTCGCCTCACTACAAAGGCTTCAATTTATGGTACATTCCTTCCACTTTTCTGACACTAGGAGTAAGTGTTCCATCTTTCATTATTATTTATAATTTGGCTGTGGTATTTTTATAGACATTCTTAAGTTAAAGGAGCTAACTACTCCTCATTTTTTGAGAATTATTATCATGAATGGATTTTGTTATATATCTTGGGGGTACCAATAAACAGAATCATATGACTACTTCTATTATATTGACTGATTTTCAAATGCTGAACCAGCAATTCATACCAAGGAAAATTTCACTTAGTCATGCTGTATAATTATTTGCATACATTATCAGATTCAGTGTGGTAATGTTTTGTGAAAGATATTTTGAGTCTAAGATAATATAAGGTATTTGTCTGTATTCTTGTTGTTTTAATACTAATTCTGAATGGTTTTCTTTTCTTATTTTTTTTTTAAAGGAAAGGTACAGGCAGGAATGAGGGAAAGCAGGCAGGCAGGTAGGAAGAGAGAAGGAAGAAGCATATTTAGTTTTTTATTTTTATTTAGTTCACACTGGTTGTTTCCCCGCAAGGCCCACAACTTGAAGCCAGTAGTTTGCTCCTTTGGAGGTGACAGACCTAACCACAGCTCTACCGTGGCATGCCTTGAATAGTTTTCATATCAGAGCAAAAATAGTGTCAAAAATTAGTTAAATTTGTAATAAGCTTATGTAAGGTTGATTTTAATTATTCTTTATTATTTTGGAATATATAATAGTGAAATCATCTAGGTATTAAGATTTCTATTTTGGAATTTTTCAAATTCCTTAATAGCTATAAAACTATTTAAGTTGTCCATTTTACCTTGGTTTAGATTTGGTATTTTGTTGTACTTGAAGAATTGGTCCTTTACATCTAAATTAATGAACTTATGAGTATAAAATTGTTTGTATTATACCTTTATTATCTCTTCAATTACTGCAGATATCTCCTAATATTTAATTGTCTTCTCTGTGTTATCCTTGCTAAAAGTATACCAACTTTCTTGATTTTCTATTATCACATTTATTAGTATTTCCTTCCTTTTGCTGGCTTTGAGTTATGTTCTTTATCTAGTTTCTTGAGGTATGAAGTTGATTATGAAGAGACCTTTCCTTGTTGCTGATGAAAGCATTTACTAATATATTTTCCATAACAATGTTTAATAATAATGCTTTCAGATTTTTTCCTCACACATTCTGATAGTTCTGCTTATATTTTATTTGTGATACATACCTATATGTGTTGGATAATGCCTTAAGTGTTGGGGTATTTTTTTGAAGAAACTGCATTATACCATTATGTATATTTAAGATGTGCATCACTATAAATCAACATCTGTATATGTAAAGTTTATAACCACCAGTCGTTCTTCCTTCGCCATATAATGGATCCCTTTTGCCAGATTTACCCAACCTTCAAGTTTGTTTTCTGTCCAAGCTTTTATAGTTCTTTGCTATTTTTGCTATTAATTTTTAGGAATCCATTATAATCAGAAATATATTCTGTGTGATTTCAAATGTCTTAAACGTAAGGTTTGCTTTAGTCTAAATTTTAGTCTATCATAAATCATCCAAATAGTATGAAAAATACTTTAAAATAGTATGTATTCATTATTCAGCAACAAAAAGAAAAGAACTATTAAACCAGGAAAAGACATGGAGGAACTTTAAATGCATATTGCTAAGTGAAAGGAGTTAAGTGAAAAGGCCACATAATGTATGATTCCAAAGCACGACTTTCTGGAAAAGGCACAACAATGGAGAGAGTAAATATATCAGTGGCTGTTAGCAACTTAAGCTGAAGGAAGGAAAGAATGATGAAAAAGTGGAACACGAGATTTTTAGGGCAATATAACTACTCTGCATGATACTATAATGGTGGAAGCATGCCAGTATACATTTATCAAAAACAAATACAATGTAGGTATGACCTGGTGATCTAACAGATAAGACCACTGAACGTAGTTCACATACATCCCAAGGACTCAGGTTCAAGACCTGAGTTTCAGAGGGTAAAAACCAAGAACTAAATAAACAAGGTACTTCTTCCTCCTCTCTTCCTGCCTGCCTGCCTATTTGACTTCATTCCTATCTGCACCTTTCCTTTAAAAAAACAGAATATATATGAAAAAGTGAGCCCTAATGAAAGCTATGAACTCCAGTTAAATAATAATGTATTGATATTGGTGCACGACTATGGCTCAGTGGGTAAGGTGCAGGCTGTGTAAATCCCTAGTACTTGGGTTGGTTACCCAGCACCAGGGGAAGGAAAAAGAAAAAAATGTTGAAAACGTGTGCCCCTGGAACTTCTACGTTGAAATTCTAACCACCAATATGTTGGCATTTGGAAGTGGGGCCTTTGGAAAGTGAGTAGGTGATAAGAGTGGAGGCCCTACGACCAGTGTCCTTATGAAAGAGATATGACAGAGCTTGCTTCCTCTGCTGTCTGCATGTGAAAACACAGTAAGAAGGCAGCCATCTATAATACAGGATGAGAACCCTCACCAGAACCTAGTCATGTGGTACCCTAAATTTGGGTCTCCTTTTTTTAATTTTTATCAGTTTTTGCTTTACATATTTCGCTGCTCTGTAGGTCTGGTACATATACTTTTGTAAGCTATAATCTTCTAAGTGACTTTTATCATTATAGTGTTCCTTTTCTTAGTAATATTTTTGGACTGAAACCAACTTAATTTCCTATTAACATATCCATTACTAGCTTGTTTTTCAGAGTATAAAAGATGTATTGATATGGCAAGGAAGCTCCACATGTGAGAAGTACATTCAGGTATGTTCCAAGATAGAGGTGCATGCAGGAGTCTGCAGACTGGTATTTTTATAGAATTGTGGGGAAGTTATTACATCAGATTGATTAGTATTCATGAGGTTTCTGTGAAAAGGGTGGAATTTCCTTGGCAAAGAGGTTCACCTTCTTAAATCAGACTGCATTTAAATCCTTATATGGTTTACCTTGGAAGTGTCTTGGCCCTCAAAGGAAGTGTTTCCAGAAAGCTAATTGATTAACGAGATGGAAATGGGCATGTAATGAGGTTTGAAGCTGCTTGAGGTTGGCTCACAGGCATCTCAGACAACATGGATACTATCGGGTGTAGACCAATTTTCGGGCAGAGCTGTTTTTTTCTCATTTTCAGTGGAATCATCCTCTTTCAGCTGCTGGCTAATTTTCCTGCAACTGGCTAACCTACCTCATTTCCCCTCGACAAGATTTTCATACTTTTACCTTTAAAATAGCTGAAGGGCGATGATCTGTCTTCTAAAGTACTTCTTGCTGAATTAAGAAATGGTCCCCGCCTATTAAGGGAGTAGAAATTTCTAGCTCTCTGGTCTAAAGGGTTCATTAGTAAGTAGCAGAGGTGTCCGCAGAGGAAACTGTTGAAATCCTTGTGGGACTATCATTTTGACATGAAACTCTTAAAGTCTGGAAGATACAAATTTTACCAAAAGGTTAAGAAGACAAGGGTCAAATATTAATAGAAGGATGATACTAGAAGACATGACCTTATAATAAAGAAATAGACCTAGCCGGATCAGCAGAACAGATTCAAAATAAAGATGCAATATTTTAGCTATGTGTAGGCTTATCTATTCTTGTTGTTAACCAGTTTGTAACTGAAGGCCTTGGGGACTTTCTTTTGAACAGTAACTACAGTCCATCGAGTAGGTCACAGGAGTAAGCAGGATTCATCTCTGGTGATTCCTATGGGGTCTCATAAGAAACAGGTTTAGTTTGAGAGAGATGTACTCAACTAGTCACTCCCTGAAGTTTCACTGTGGTTTGAGTACTTAGCAGGACAGTATAAGGACCTTTCAATTTGGGTTGAAGCTGGTCCATTGGGGATTCTTCATTCTAGATCTTTAATAAAATTTGATTATCAGGAGAAAAACTAAAGGGGCACTTCTGGAGTTAGGGGCAGATAATTCCTGGTTTCCATATTTTATTAACGCCTATTGGATCTGGATATGTGTGTGTATGTATTTTCAAGGAAAGATGAAGGCAGGAATGAAGGTGAGTAGGGAGGCAGACAGTAAAAGAGAAGAGGAAGAGCACTTTTTATCTTATTTAGTTAATATTGGTTATCTGTCCTGCATAACTTCCTTGGACCAGGACAGGAACTGGGGTCCCTGGGATGGATGTGGACTATGGCAGATAGAGGCAGTGGAGTAATCCACTAGGCCACCCATACATTCCTGATTGATGATATATTTAAGAAGGGTTTAGGTCTCAGTGCCAAAGAGAATATCAGAAGCTAGAAAAGACCTTTCATAAGTCATTTCAAATAGGCTGAATTGTGCTTTTCATTTGGGTGCACCCTAATTTTGAGAATTTTCAGCACAAGGGTAGAGTGAATTGCCTAATCTTTGAGGTGCCATTAATCCACCAAACAGCACAACATTTAGAGGATAAGGGTCTACTGTAGTTATTGAGGACAGAGTAATTGGCTCCAGAGTCTATTAAAATTCAGTGTTCTTACCTGCCACATCAAGGATTACCAGAGGCTCCTCATAGGTGATGACCAGGTTCGTTGTGGTAGCCATGTAGATTCTCAGGCCCCTTTAATCTTTCATTACAGTCATCACTAGTTCAGGAGTCCTCTCCTCCCTTTAGAAAATGGGACAGTCCCTCTTCCAGGGACCTTCTTACCTGCAATGAAGGCAAGGGTCCGGTGGAGTCTTCAGCTGGTGGCATTCCTTGCTCTGATTCCTGGCTTCCGACATTCATACATCCATTGATGCCCCAGGTCTGTCATGTGGTAGGGTCAACCCTTGGTTTGAAAAACCATTTGGGTAACCTTGAAGTCACAGGGTGCTGCTTACCGTGACTGCTGTTAAATGAGTCTGTCTTTTCTCCTTCTCGTCACATTCCTGTTAGTTCATTCTGTTCCATGCAATTAATTCTTGATTTTGACCTCTGTTAAAAATTCACCACAGATTAGTTTTATAACAAACTTATCAAAGTCCATTCCATGAATCTCTCTGAACATGAGAAACATCAGAAGAAACAGTTCTAGGTGTGTCCCAGTGGAGCAGTGATTTGGTTAACTGTCTCCAGCCAGAGTGCAGGCCATAAACATCCCAGGTCCTGGGTTGCATAGAACAACCAAGATGCACAACTAAATAAAACTAAAGTGATTCTTCCTCCTCTCTCCTTCTGCCTGCCAACCTACTTGCCTTCATTCCCGCTTGTAGCTTTCCTTAAAAAAAAAAAGAATAAATAGCTCCTATAAATAGAAAAAAAAACAAGAATGGTCATAGATTAAAGATATGATTAAACAAGGAAATTTGACAAATTTTGTGGCATACATTAAGAAATAACCAGAAAGTAGAAATACATTAGACCTTTTAGGAATTCCATGTAACTTTCTTTTTTGTTTTTTAAAGGACAGGTACAGGCAGAAACGAAAGTTAGTAGGCAGGAAGAAAGAGGAGGAAGAAACTATTTATTTTATTTAGTTGATCAACTCGGTTGTTTCCCTGGCCCCGGGACTTGAACCAGGTAAATGGGATGTATGTAGAGTGTGCTGCAGTGGACTAAACTGCTAGGCCACCAAGATATGGCCATATAAGTTTCAAATAACTCACAGTACATTATTAGACCTCCAAATAAATATGTCAAGTAGTAACCTGTATTTTGATGTTTCCCATAAGATTTTATTATACCAAATGAGTCCAATTTGTTGAATATTTCTCCTTTCAAAGGGAGAGAGAATAAATCCTTCATATAGGATGTCTCAGGAGTTCTGGAAGACACAGTTTTCTTTAAAACGAAAACACTTACTTAGAATTTGACTTTAGGGAGGTTTGAAAAGTTTTGCCAAAGCATTAAAATGAGTTTTAATCACACTTACATAGAACAACATCAAACAATTTACCATATGTAATAAAAAGCTATGAATGACAAATAATAAATCTTGTTTTTCATAAATATATCACTTACATTAAAGTTCAACTCTAAACATTCAGCATTTTCTTAGTTCTCTCTCCCCAACCCTCTACAATGTTCATTTATCCTTTCTAATTTTTTCTCAATTCTTTCTTCCATTCCCTTGGAAACTAAGTCCACTCTATTTGCTCAAAAATACATTTCTCTTTCTTATATATATCTTTCCTTTGATTGAACACTCTATACTTTCTTTACATACAGAGGCATTTTCTTTACACATGTGAAGTCTTAAATGTTAACCTCAATTTAGTCCTAAGAGAATATATTCTTTTTTTCCAAAAGACGTATTTTTGGGTGACCAATTTTGGTTCAGTTAACAATATTTTTGTTAGTTTTAATCTCTTACATTAGTTAGAATTCTTAAATCTTAAGATCTTTATTTTTCAACTATAAGTAACTGTAAAACAAAACAATAACCTCATCATCAGTATTTTCCAGAGAATAACTCATAAAATAATATTTGATTCCTCACTGCACAATTTCCTAAGGTGATACAAGATATGGGCTAAAAAAATCCAAGCTCTTAGTCTCTCAGTCAGAAATTTACTGTAGGTCAGGAATTAATATTTCGTTAGTGTGTTATATTCAGTGAACTTCCAATAGTGAAAATCACTCAGTAGTGTTCTGAAGTTTCAAGTTATAAAACATATTTGAAAAAGATCTTATTGCTAGAGGCAGCTATACTATTTATTTAACCAATACTTTTTAGATTACAGACATTTTTCAGTTGAAAGATTTACCCTATTTATATTTTACTTAAATTTAAAGACAGGTTGACGCAAACTAAGCCAAAAAATTTAACCTAGTTTTACTTACTTGATTACTATACTTTGATTTCAGCAATAATTTATGAAGGCTCTTTCCATGAGCCAATGAGATACAAATATGATTTATAACAAATGGAGATATGCAGAGACCTCTGTTTTCATTTTAAATTTAGGTATGAGTCAGGTACAAAATAAGACTCATTAGTTCATAGAACCAACATCTCCACAAAGAGAGAAGATACAAGCTTCCATAAATGGTACAAAAAGTCTATCTGTCTTGGCAACACACGCCCCTGTCTGAAGACCACAGAACCAGGGAAAGACCAGTGAAACCAGTATCTCCTGGAGTTGAAGGTGCTTCCTCCTCAGTGAGTAGCCCTATACCTGGAAACTGGCTTTCAGCCACAGAACCAGTCATAGACCCTCAGTGTAGGGTGACAAGATGATTAGCCTTCCTTGTCAATGGAGATACTACTTCCTTAAGGTACAAGCATTGGAGATTGCCATTATGGAAAATTCCTTGGCAGGAAGCACCCACTTTCTCTGCCATTAGAGCACCGGTGAGGAACAATTGGCATACACAACTGCCTTTTCAGAGGCCCTCAGAGACAGCCAGCCAGTTTCAAACAAAAAAATTCATCGATCAATTAATGTCATTAAATGTCAAAAAGACATTGCTATTTAACAGCCAACTAGAGTTCTTAGCCAAAGCAATCAAGCAAGAAATAAAAGGAATTCAAATCGGAAAAGAGGAAGCAAAACTATCATCATTTGTAGATGACATGGTAAGATATACAGAAAACCTTAAAAAATTGATAAAAAATTAGTAGAATTAATCGGTAGAGTAAGGTTGAAGGCTACAAAATTACTATATAAAATGTTTCATTTTTATATAGAAATACTATATATAGGAGAATGAAATTGAGAAAACTATCCCATTTACAATAGAAACAGAAAGAATTAAATACTTTGGAATATATTAACAAAGGAAGTGAAAGACCTATGCAATGAAGACCATAAGACTTTCCTAAAGAAAATAAAGGAAGATAAAAAGAGATGGAAAGGTATTCCATGCCCATGATTGGGAAGAATTAACATTGTTACAATGCCATTTTACCTAAAGCAATATACAGGTTTAATGTAATCCCCATGAAAAACCCACTAGCATTCTTCAAGAAAATAAAACAAAATATTTTAAATCTGATAGAACTACAAAAGACCCCAAACAGTCAAAGCAATCATAAGAAAAAAATAATAATGGAGATCTTGAGCTATGCTACAAATTAATGGAGATCAAAACTATACATTGGGCATGCTCTGGTGTCCTAGTAGTCTGGTAAATCTAACAGTCTCACATACATCCCAAGGTCCAGGGTTCAAGATGAAAGGCCAGGGGTAAACGCCAATGTGAACAACTAAATAAAAATAAAGTGTTCCTCTGCCTCCCTTCCTACCTACCTATGCTCCTTCATTCCTGCCTGCAACTATCCATAAAAATAAAAACAAAAACAACTATATGGTACTGGGATAAAAACAGACAGAGATCAGTGGAACAGAACTAAATCACCAAGAAGAATCTCAGACTTAAATGTTTATATAAATGAGACATGAAAATATGATGGACAAAGAAAAAATCTTTACAGTAAATGGTACTGGGAAAACTGGAGAGCCACAAACGAATGAATCTCTAACACCATATACAAAAATTAATTCAAATTAGATTAGAGACTTGGATGTAAGACCATAAACCATAAAATATTTAGGAAAAAACATAGGCAATATGTTCCATGAAATTGCCCTCATTTGGTGACTCATTGCCAACAAGGGAAACAAAAACAAAAATAAAGAAATAGGACTGCATCAAACTGAAAAGCTTCTGCACAGTGAAAGTAACTGAACAAAATGCAAAGAACACCATACTGACTGGAAGGTATGTGCACATCATACATCTGACAAAGGTTTAATATCCAAAGTGTATAAAGAACTCATAAAGCTCAACAACAGAAAAACAAAATTATAGTGAAGATGGCGACCTGGTAGGAGCCAGACTCAAGTCATCCCCACAGAGCAACTAGGAATTCACCTATTCTCCAGAAATAAAAACTGAGGAAGAGCAAGTACAAAGGCTGTAGACACAGCAGCAATAGCAATAACAAAGGGTAGGCAAAAACATCTAGGTTCAGAGTTACACTGCAGTCTCTGACTTGGGATTCTGGCCAAGGCAAAGGGGTTGGAACTGTGGGAAGAAACAGCCATCCCAGGAATCGCAACAGCAGCAGAGAACCAGTCCAGAAGGACTGGGACACAGAGACAGGGAAGAGGGTATAGTCGCAGGCTGTATGGAGCAGTGACACAGTGATGTGAACAGGAAGCCAAGTGAGAAAATTACACTGGACACTTCCATAACTGGAAGGCAGCTAGGGGAATCACCCACCCCCAACCACGCCTACTATTACCCTGGAGACACATGACTGGAAAATCCCACCCACAGGCTTAAAGGAGGAAGAGAGTTTTCCAGGGGGAGAAACAGTCAGTGCTACACATTAGAACCACCTTGTAGTTGGAAGTGAAATTGCAGAATGCTTTCTTACTGTGGGTCAACAGCAAGGTGGTCATTGAGGTTGGGAGCTGGAACCCTGGGGGAAAGCTCAGCATCCCCCACAAAAACTTCAACCCCACAGGCTGAACATTCAGGCAGCAACAGAGGCCCACCCACATAAGGCCTTCAACAAATCCAACTAGTGGTGATACCACACACAAAAAAAGAAAACCCAGTGTACAAACCAAGACACAGCCTTACTCGGTGCAAGTCAATACCCTACACGAGATCATCAATACAGGGGAATCTAATCCACAGAAACAAAAATAGAAGCCCAAACAGAGAAAGACAGAAAAATACGTGAAAAGATGGAACAAATCAAAAACCCAGGGGAAAATCTAAAAACAACAGATGTATGCAAACTACCTAAGGACAAATTTAGGGCAACAATGATAAACATACTCATGGAAATCAAGAAAAAGAGAACAACAACAACAAAAGACTGAAGCAGCTCAAAAAAGATTTCAAAGAAATGAACAACACAATGGCTGACAAAGAAATCAATAGAGGGACTCAAGAATAGGATGCATGAAGCCTCCAATAGAATCTGTGAGCTAGAAGGTATGGCAGAAGAATGCACTCGGGGAAACCAGAAAAGACAGAAAATAATGAGAAGAAATGAAGACAATATTCGACAACTATGGGATAAAATCAAAAGAAACAAAATTTGCATCATAGGGGAATGCCATGATATATTCAAAGACTGAAAGAAAAGAATTTCCAACCTAGGATATTATATACCTTGTGGAATTATCATTCGGAACTGAAGGAATCATAAAAATATTTTCCAATAAGCAAAAGTTAAAGGAATTTATCACCACAAAACCAGTTCTACTAAAAATACTAAAAGATGCTATATAGAGTGTAAAGAAACCCCACTTAAAAACAGAAATATAGCAACTATAGAAAGTTGAGAGGTAGAGAAGAGAACAAAAATGTGAATGCTTAGAATGAGTGGAAGACTAATCAGCTTTCAAATGAAAATAAGAAATAAACATAAAATTTTGAATGCTAACTTCAGGGTAACCTCAAAATACATCTCCACACAAAAATAGGAAAATCAGTTGAAACACAACCACAACCAACCCACCTAAGAAGAGAAAGAGAAGAACAAAAATACTGTCTAGAACAACACATAGAAAAAAAATTACAAAATGACACCAAGCAACTAAAATCAATAATCACCAAGATCATTAATGTACTGAACTCAACAAACGACACCTAATGGATGATTGGATTAAAAAGCATAACACAACCTTTTGCAGCATTCTAGAAACTCAACTTCCTTCAAAAGAAAAAAAAAGACAAAGTCAATGGTTGTTAAAAAAAACACTACAGACATATGGCAACACAAGAAAGCAGGAATGGCCATACTTATATCTGATAAAATAGACTTCCAAATAAAAAGCATAGAAAAAGACAGCGATGGACATTATATAATGACTAAGAGATCAATCCAGCAAGACATAATGCTTATAAACAGATGCACCAAATGAAGAAGTATCAAAATATATTAGGAAAGTATTATTAGATCTAAAGACAGCAACACAATAATACTAGGAGATTTCAACACCCTACTTACAATAGTGGATAGATCAACCAGGCAGAAAATTAACAGGAAAACAGGAGATTCCAGCGATCGTTTGGGAAGTTAGGTCTAATAGACTTATACAGAATACTTCATCCAACTATAGACTACATCTGACTAGAGAATTCACTTTCTTCCCAAGTGTGCATGGAACATTCTCAAGGATATATCATATTTTGGGAAACAAAAAGTGTCACAACAAATTTACTACCATTTAAATTAAGTCAAAATGGACTAGAGACTTGGACATAAGACCAGAAACCATGAAATTCTTGGAAGACAACATAAGAAGACATTCGATGACATAAGCCTTAGGGAGTCATTTGGGAACTCTACACCAGCGTCAAGGGAATCAAAAAGCAAAATAAACAACCAGGTCTATATCAAACTAAAAAGACTTCACAGCAAAAGAAAATATCACCAAAACCAATAGGCAACCTACTAACTGGAAGATGATATTTGCATTTCATATTTCTGACAATGTCTTAATATCTAAAATATACAAAAACTCATAAAACTCATTAACAGAAAATCAGGTGATACAATCAAAAAATGGGAAGAGGAATTGGAGAGACATTTTTTTGAAGACAATACACAGATGGCAAATAGGCACATGAAAAAATGTTCCTGCTCACTGGCTATCAGGGAAATGCAAATTAAAACAACAATGAGATATCACTTACACCTGAGAGACTGACTATTATCCAAAAGTCTGGAAACAACAAATGTTGGCGAGGATGTGGAGAAAGGGAATACTTTTACACTCTTGGTAGGAATGCAAATGGGAGGAGCCCCTGTGGAAAACAGTCTGGTGTTTCCTCAAAAAGTTGAACATGGAAATCCCACATGATCCCATTATTCCACTTTTGTGTATTTACCCCAAAGATACAAAAACACTCACCCACAGAGATTTATGCACCTCATATTTATTGCAGCCCTATAACAGCAAACTAAGTGTCCTACATGAGATAATGGATGACGATGATTGATATAAACACACACACAATGGAATACTAGACAATCCTTAGAAGAGATGTCGTTTGACTGGACAGTGGTGAAGAACACTTGGTGATTTGGTGGAGGGCAGGGTGTGTTGACATATTTCTGAAGAATGAGGAACCTAGACATATGAGTTTATTTTAATGTGTAGAATAAGTTCCTACAATAAAAATATGAAAATAAAAAACACTAAAAAGTATTAGCCAAGGCTACTCTACCCTGAAAAATTATCATTCATATATGATGTAGAAATGTCTTAAATTATAAAAAAATAATAAAATGAAAAGTGGGCAGAAGAATTAGACATTTCTCTAAAGATAGTCAATAGGTATATGAAAATATATTCTTCCTCACCTGCTATTAAGGAAATGCAAATATACACAACTATAAGATATCACTTTACACCTGTGAAATTGGCTACTGTCAAAATGTCTGGAAACAAAAAATGTTGGTAAGGATGCAGAGAAAAGGGAACCATTTATACTGTTGGTGGAAATATCAATTGTTTCTATCTTTATGGAAAGCAGTATGGAGAATACTCAAAAAATTGAGAAGAGAAATCCCCCAAAATCCCATCATTCCACTTCTGGGTCTTTATCCAAAAAAACACTAACTCAAAGATACATATGCACCCTCACTTTTATTGCAACATAATTTACAACAGCCAGGTACTGAGAAGTACAGAAGTGCCCGTCACCAGATGAATGACTAACATGCGATACACAAACACACACTCATGAATACACAGACCTACAGAAATTGAAATTTTCTCATTTGCAACAACATGGATGGAACTAGAAGGGATTGTACTAATTGTAATGAGTCAAATGAAGAAAGATAAATACAATATCATTTTACTCTGGACAAAAAACAAAGCAAAGGGATTAAAAAAAAATAAACTCCTAGATTCTAACAACAGAATGGTAGTTACCAGAGTGGAAGAAGGATGAGGAGCAGATTAAATGGATATAAAGGGTCAATTATGGTAGGGAAATTAGACTTTTGGTGATCATAATGTAGTATATACAGATGTCGAAGTATAAAGCTATACACATGAAACTTTCACAATGTTATAAACTAATGTCAGGGTACACAGCAAAATGCCAGGGTACAGAGCTACACTGCAGATTTGGGCTTCAGTGGAGGGGGTATAGCCTCAATAGGAAACAGGCCTCCAAGAGGTTCCTCCAAAAGCATCAGAGAACCTGCCCAGCCGGAGTAGGACATGGAATCAAGGGAAAGGGTCTTAGCAAAAGGCAGGAGGATGAATACCCATGTGGAAGTTAGGGCTAATAGACATACACAGAATACTTTGTCCAATGACTACATAACTTAGTTTCTTCTTAGGTGTGCATGGAACATTCTCAAGGAAAGATCATACATTTGGACAAAAAACATGTCTCAACAAATTTACAAAGATTGAAACTGTAACAAGCATCTTCTCAGACCACAATGTCTTAAAACTAGAACACAAAAAGAAATCTGGAAGACCCCAAATTAATTGGAGACTAAACAATATGCTCCTGAATGACTCTTGAATAAAAGAAATCAAAGAGGAACTTAAAAAATACTTAAGAGACAAATGAGAATGAAAACAAGAGCTACCGGAATCTATGGGATATAGCAAAAGCAGTACACCAGGAGGGAAATTCATTGCAATTCAGGCCTACCTCAAGAAGCAAGGAAAATCGCAATCTAACACTACATTTAAAACAATGAAAGAACAACTAGTCAAAAATCAGTATAAGAAAGGAAACAATAAAAATTAGAGCAAAAAGAAAAGAAAAAGAAGACAAAAAGGTAATCCAGAAGATCAATGAAACCAAAAGGTGGTTCTCTGAAAAAATAAACAAATTGCCAAACCATTGGCTAGACCAACAAAGAAAAAAGAGAAAACTTGCAGAAAAACAGGCAATCCAATCAAAAAAATGGGAAGAGGATTTTTTCTGTACAAGTCGGGTATGCCTCAACAAAACCTGAAAATGTGCAGACAAAAACCAAAAGATATTTGTTTCCTCTACTGGGTTTTATTTCAATGAAATATATTTCTAGATCTTCAGAAGGCGTTTGTCCACAATGTTGAATTCCAGTAGGTCTGGTGGGACCTTTTTTTGCATTATTTTGGGCACAAGGAAGGCAGCGCTGAGTGGCTAAGGCACATAGAGACGAAAATTGAGTCTTTACAAAGTAATGGCCTAACAGGGTTTCTAAGGCTTTTTTTCCCATGTGTGTAAGATCATGTTGTCAGGAAACAATTTGAAGGGCCAGTCGTTTTGGTATATAGACTCAAGAATCAGGGAAGGCCCACCATTCTTCTTGTGATTTGAATCTTCCCTCTAGTTTGGCCCATTTTCCTTCTTGCTCAGTGTAGGTTAGATGGATGGGCAGTTCGGAAGCAATCAAGACCTTCATGGTGGTAGGTTTTCTTTTTGGCTGCTTGTTTTGCCCATCTATCTGCGCAGCAGTTTCCTTTGGTTATTGAGTCTTTTTCTTTTTGATGTCCTCTACAACGAGGAACTGCAGTTTCTTTGGGTTTCCAAATTACTTCTAACAATTTTAGGATTTCATCCCTGATTTTGATTCCTTTGCCATCAGCTGCAAGTAGTCCCCTTTCTTTATATATTACTCCATGCATAAGTAGTGTGGCAAAAACATAATGAGATTCAGTATATATGTTTGTTCATTTGTTTTCACTGAGTTCTAAGGCCCTGATTAAAGCCCAAAGTTCTGCTTTTGGGTTGACCATCCTTCTGGTAGAGCTTTTGCCTCAAGGACTTCAGAGTCAGATACCACAGCATACCCAGCATATCTTTACCCTCATGAAGTTGCCGCCACCTGTGTACAGGATGAAGTCAGGATTTAACAATGGTTGATTTGTTAAATCTGGGCAGCTGGAGTACACCTCATCAAGTACCTCTTGACAGTCGTTTTCTGGAGTCCCATCTGTTTCAGGCAGGACGGTAGCTGGGTTTATGGTCCTTACTGGCTCTAAGGTTATTCGTAGATTTTCATACAAAAATCCTTGGTATTGAGTCATCCAGGTGTGGGTTAGCCATTGTTGCCCCTTTGCATCCATTAAGGTAATGATGGAGTGAGGAACTCTTTACACTTACGTTTCGTCCCAAGGTGAGCTTATCTGCTTCTTTGATTAGTAAGACTGTAGCTATCAAAGCCCTTAGGCAGGGTGGCCATCCTCAAGCAACTGAGTCAATCTGTTTTGACAAGTAAGCCACTGGTTTTTGCCAAGGCCCAACCTTTTGTTAGGACCCCAAGTGCTATGCCACCTTTTTTATGGACAAATAAAGGTTCTGGTCATATTAGGAAGTCCCAGGGCTGAGGCTGATGTGAGCTTCGTCTTGATATCTTGAAATGTTTGTTGCTGTTCAGGGCCCCATTCTAATGGTGTTTTTTTCGTTCTCCTTTCAGGACTTCATAGAGGGGTTTTGCTAGCTGAGAGAATCCGGGAATCCATAATGCAACAAAACTCTGCTGTTACTAAGAATTCTCTTATTTGGTGGCAGGAAATAGGGACTGGTATAGCACAGTCTGTTTTCTTTCAGCTCTGAGGGTCCGCTTTCCATTGGATATTTTGAAACTCAAATATTTAACGTGCTTTTGACAAATTTGGGCTTTTATCTTGGATACCCAGTATCCAGTTAATAATTGAAGTAAGGCTCTGGTGCCATTCCAACACTGAGTTTAGGTGGGACTAGCCAAAAGAAGGTCATCTACATATTGAAGGAGAACATATCCCAATTGCTGCCCCGGAAATTGAGTTAAGTCTGAGGTTAGAGCCTGGCTGAATAGTGTAGGGGAGTTTTTGAAAACCTGGGGCAGTCTGGTCCAGGTCAGTTGTTCCTTTGTCCCAAGGTGGGCGTCTTCCCATTCAAAGGCAAAGAGTAGTTGGCTATTTGGTGCCAGACATAGGCAGAAGAATGTATCTTTTAAATCTAGACAAATGAACCATTCCACATCAGTAGGTATGAGACCTAGCAATGCATAGGGGTTGGGAAGAGCAGGGTGTAAAGTGATCACTGCTTCATTGAAGGTTCTCAAATCTTGAACTGATCGGTAGTCATACGTTCCAGCTTTTTTCATAGGCAGTAGGGGAATGTTCCGGGGGGCTGACATTGCTTCAAGAGTTCTCATTTGTGTAGTTAATCCAGATGTTTTTGGATACCAAGTCGTGCCTCCTGAGAAATGGCATATTGATGAATTCTGACAGGTTGAGCTTCTGGTCTTAGATCAACAAGCATTGGGGCATGGTTTATTACCATACTAGGAGGGTTGTCTTCTGCCCAAACAGAAGAAAATTCTGCCTCTAATTCTGGATCAATGATGTTTGTTTCCATCGGAAAGGTGGTATCATATACATTTGCCATTCTTCTCAGGATACCAAGAGGGATAAAATCAGGGGTGAGTCTTCGTCTCCTAGGCGTAGTTGAGATGATTCATCTCGGTTAAAGGTGATTTCTGCCTTCATTTTTGAAATAAGATCTCTTCCTAACAATGGGATTGGGCAGTCAGGCAGATACAGGAACTCGTGGACTACTTGATGGCCTCCTAATTGGCAACGTTGCGGACCACAGAATGGCCTTTGAATCCTCGTTCTGGTGGCACCAACAATGGTAAGCTTTTTATTTGAGAGGGGCGCCACCTTGCAGGTTATAACTGAATGTTCAGCACCCATGTCTAGCATAAAGTCAATTAGTTGGCCCCCTACTTTTATTGTGACCATAGGCTCATGGGGACCCAGGCTGATTGAACCAGGTCTGTCCTATTCTTGATCTTCACCACCCAGGTCTATCAGATCTTCATCAGGTGGCACTAGCTGATATTCGGATATCGGAGGTTCAGCTTGGGACTTTTTGAATGCCAGTCGGTTGGGGCATTTATCTTTCCAGTGTCCCCTTTCTTTGCAGTAGGCACATTGATTCTTTTCGAGAGGTGATCTTTTTTAAGTTGGCCTTTTCTTGGGTCTTGAAATTAGTCTGGGCAGATGGGTCTGAGCGACCCATGGCAACAGCCAGGAGAGTAGCCTTTCGTCTCATCCTCCGGTCAGCTTCCATCTTGGCAGTGTTCTCATGATTTGTGAAAACTCTGTTAGCAACTTCTAACAGCACAGTAGCATTTTCCCTGCAAATCCTTCCAGTTTTTGTAGTTTCTATAGAATGTCATTTTGGGCTTGGCCTACAAAGGCGGCATTGATCATGCGTTGGTTCTCAAGAGCCTCTGGCTCAAAAGGGGTATGGATCCGCACTCTCAGAAAGTCTTGTAAAAGGCAGAGGGGCCCTCAGTCTTTTAGATAACCTCAGAGACCTTTGACATATTAATAGGCTTTTTGGCTCCTGCTCATACCCCTTGAATGAAGGCCAGATGATCTCTGTCGAGGCGAGTTCTTCCTTCTTCAGAATTAAGAGTCCCATCAGGGTTCTTCTTCTGGTAAGACACCACAGACCCAGGCCTCCACATCTAAGGGACCTGGAGGTACTTGTATTTGAAGCCATTTTCAAGTGTCAGTAATGATGCATCGGCATTCTTCCATGTTGAATAAGGTAAGCAGGAGCTGTCTACAATCAGCCCAAGCTGGATGGTGGGTTTGAAAAATAAGACTCTAAGAGGTTAATTGTGGCTTGTGGTTGCTTGGAATAAGATGGAGTATGATGTCTCCAGTTAAGGAGATTGGTGGTGGAGAAGCGATGATAATAGGAAATGGATACCCCATCTTTGAAGCTTCCATCTGAGCTCAGAATGGGTGGTCCTCTAGTTTGTCTCAAGGGTAACTGCATAGCAAGGTTCATCTGGAAATCATGTTCCCTTGATCAAAGACCCTGTGCATATTTCCACCCAGAGATGGAGGGGGTGTTTGACACACTGGGTGGGGACAAGACTGAACTGGGTGGACTTTCTGGCAAGAGTGGATTTGAGGCTGATGTGGCAGGGACCTGGTAGTCCTCTGGGTCTTCTTGTAAAATAACAGGGTACCTAAACTGGTGAGGCTTAGGTTTTTGATCAGCTTTGGCAACCAAAATCCTACATTGTCCCTGTGTTGCAAAGTAGCCAACAAGATCAGAGAGACATACCAGAGTTAAAGAGAATTTAGGAGGAGTTTATTAGCCAGCGGCTGTAAGGGGGAAAGCATCAACCCAAATAATACAGCCCTGAACCCAAATAGCGCAGGGTATTTATAGCTTCATAAGTTTAACAAGTGATTATCATAATCGGTTTACATAAGTAGAGGTCACACCCTAAACATCTTAAGCTATCTGGTTTGACATTTAACTTCTTCCTAGGTCTCAGCAGATTAACAGAAACCCCTCCATCCAAGGTCTTACTGGGTGGGTCTAAGGTTTCTGTTTCACTGCCAGAGGATTATCTAGAAAGCTGGGACCAGCTGGGACCTCAGGGCTTTGTGGTTTACAGAGTAACCCAGCAATAATGAAGTTTCTCTAGTTCCTTGTTTCACCTGATGGTCAGCATGGAACTGGACCCAAGGAGGCCTAAGAATAGCTAATTCTAGCCACTGATCTATATAAGGAAACTGGTCTGGGTGACTGGGCATGCTGGTAACTACTCAAGAAACAACTCGAACAGTTGGAATATCTAATGTTCCTTCAGAAAGCCATCCAGCATTAAAAGTAAGTCACTCTAATTCACAAAGAGTGTGGAGTTTTCTGGGGCTCAATTTGACTCCATAATCACCTGAAAATCCCTTCTTGTGGTTTTTAGCATAGTCAAAAACCATAGGTTTAGAAGACTTCCCTCCTATGTTTCGCTCCCGTGCATGGTGAAGCAAGACAGACAAGGGGTAACTTTCGCTTTGCTCACCTGGTCACTCTTCCGAAGATTATTTGGGTGCCTTCTGGCTTTGGCAGGTCCGTATAAACCCTGCACTCGGGCCAGATTTGTAGAGAGGACTTCATCCCCAGAAACTGATACTGCCCTGGGCTGTAGGAGGTCACCACGGAACTGCAGGTTGGAACTCACTCAAGTTGTGTAGCAAATGCCATGGAGCTGGGATATTCACGGGAACATTCACACAATACAGATAGGCACTTTAGAGCTTAAACATTCCACACACTGAGGGCAGGTTTATTGTAGAAGTTATTTACAGCTTGGGGCTTGGGCTGGTAAGATAGTATGTTCAGTGGAGGATTATTTCCTGAGGTTTATTCCCTCCTCATTCTGAGACTTATTCCTTGAGGCTTATTTCTTCCTCAGGAAAACAACAAACTTGGAGAAAATATTTGCAGCTTACATATACAGAGGGTATGTAGATAGCTTTAAAGGTATAAAGAATTCTTAAAATTTGCAGGATAAATACCAAAACTTCAATAGATACATGGGGAAAGAAATAGCTAGTCACAACACAATTATAAAAATACTTAAATGAGAAAACGTTCACTCATTTAAAAATATTTAAAAATTTAAAACACTGATTTTCAAGCAAATTAGTAATATTTTAAAAATACAACAATTGGAAAAATCTGAAAAGATCAGGTAATTCTATCAATGACAATCCTTGTTATAGTTTTATGAGATGCTGTCACTGGGAATGACTAGGTAAATATATGGGGCTCTATATTTTTTTTAAAATTTTGTTTCTAAAGGAAAGGTATGGGCAGGAATGAAGATAAGCAGGCAGGAAGAGAGAGAAGGAAGAAGCATATTATTTTATTTAGTTGCTTCCCCAAGACCCCTTTTCCCTGAAAGAGAACCCTGGTCCTTTGTATATATGTTGATTGCAATCCTACAGATCTGGCTGATCCACTCACTACTCTACCAAGGAAGGCCAATTGTTTCATATTTTAAAGGAAGGAAACAGACAGGAATGAAGGAACGTAGGTGTGGAGAGATAAAAGCAGCATTTTGTAGTTATTTAGTTGTTCAAGGTGGTTGTTGCCCCTGGCCGTGGATCACAAAATTTGGTACATGGGCTTTATTTGGACTACCTGAAAGCCACAGCCTAAATGTCTGAGCCATCAGGGTGTGTACCTTTTTGTATTTCTTAAAACTATATGTAAATACACAATCATTTCAAAATAAAAAGTTTAATATTTTGGAAAACGTACAGATACTATTTCTATTCATCAAGATTTGATCTCAGCAAAGATACATGCATTTAAATTTAGTCAAATCAATCTGCTGGTTTACTAAATGCATTCTTCTGCCCTATCTTCTAGCTCACTGATTTTATTGAGGACTTCTTCCATCCAACTCAAGTCCCTCTATCGAGTTCTTTAATTTAGCTATCATATTCTTCATTTCTTTGACATCCTGCTTCATTTCTTTTTTGTTGTTGTTGTTATTCTCTTTTTCGTCCTCTTATTTTTTTCATTTCCATGACTATGCTTATCACTGTTGCCCTAAATTCATTCTCAGGTAGTTCACATGTTTGTTGTATTCAGATTTTCCCCTGGGGTTTTCATTGGACCCATTATTTCTCTGTGTCTTCATTCTGCTTGGCATTGTTTGTTTCTATGAATTAGGATTCCCTGCAGTTGTTGGGGACTTGGGCCAGGCCACAAAGCCAGGCTGATGCAATCCAACAGAAAATTACACTCAGAGGTACCTCAGCCACTGCCCTGTTTGCCTAACGGTCGCCTCCCTATTTTCATAAACAAAGCATAAACATTAGCAACCAAGAATATTAGCAACCAATCAATTAGTAACCAGTCAGAGCCTTGATCACGCGCAC